>WNWK01011944.1:0-28855 GCA_009830355.1 Cherax destructor | reverse complement strand
ACTGCTACTCCCAATTAATAAAACAACAATAATATTATTGTTGAAACAGGGGGTTTTCTAAATATACTGTTACTCCCAAAAAAAATACTACAACAATTATATTATTGTTGTAAAAAAGTTTCTAGTACTCTACCCACTAAATACTACTGCAACAATAATTTTTTGTAGGTAGTACAGGCTATCACTGATCCAGAATCACTAATCTGGTTCCATCACTCCCCCGGGGCATAATTTCGGCTAGCATAATTTCAAATTACCAGCTGGGTTAAGGTTTTTAAAACCAAACCCCCTTGTGATCCAGCAAAATCACAAACCCCTCACCCCTCAGGTCCCAGAATTGCTGGATTAGTATGGTCAACCTGTGTGGTAAAAAAGGGGGCCAGGGGGGCCCCCGAAACCCTTTCCAGGAGTATACCACTAATACTACGCAAAATTATTTTTGCCTCACACTCCCTCTACTATCATCTTTTACTTGATGCAGCTCTGGGACCCAAAACACTCAGCAAAAAAATGTTGCATTAGTTGCACAAGTGTCTTATCGGGGATTTTGCCAACATTACTACAGACTTAAAAGGGTTTTGCATAGAAGAATTTTTGTGACTTATTGAATTTTGCTCAATTTTTGGGGGGGAAAATACTCAGCCCATGTGGTAAGAAGCCCAAGAGAATTGGGGGGCCCTTTTTAACCCCCAAAAGAAAAACAACACCAAGTCGATAAAGAGGGAGAGAAAAAGATTCACCTTTTTCCCTTTTGCTCTTCTTCCCCTCTTCATCTTTTATTTTTCCCGCACAGTGATATTGCACCTAAGAAGGCTAAACTTGGCAGGTAGTTAGAATGTAGGGGTGGTTTTAATTTAAATATCATTAATTTTTAACCCAGTGAACTTGGCAGGTCTTGAATAGATTTTGTGGTGTGTAACTTAACATTGCTAATGTTCGGCCAGACTGACCCCCTTTTAAATTTCCCCACTAATTCCCATTTTTTTTAAAGAAAATTAGATTAATCCCCAGCTTTTTTTGATTCAATGAAAAAAATCAAACCATAATATTGAATATTCTTTTTTTGGTGTGGGGGAAATTTTTAATTTTAAAATTTGGGAACATTTTATGAGTTTTAAGAGGCACTTTTTGGATCCCTTAAATAATGTTTTTGTCTCTTTTTAAGATGGAGTCAGGTTATAGGTTCTGAAAAATAAATAAAAAAACCTTTCATTTTTGGGAAAAAAAATTTTGGGGAATTTTTTTTAAAAAATTTTTTTGTACAGTGGTACTTTGAGTTTAAAACAGCTCCCAACTCGAACAATTATGAAGTGTATTTTTGTTTTTGTAATGTTTTTTTTGGGGGCTGAAAGGAAAATTTAATTTACATTATTCCGGGGAACAAATTGCCAGTAACGGCCCCCCAAAAGCCTTCTGGAACAATTATCCAAACTCGGGGGACCACTATATTTGTATGTTTAATGATCTGTTTTGATTTTTTAAAATTTTAAAAATTAATATCGGGCATAAATTAACCCCTATCAATGTTTACTCTAAGTTTTTTTGTGAAAATATAAAAATTTTTAAACTCCCCAAATTTTTTTTTTTTTTTTTTTATTAACACATCGGCCTTTTTCCCCCCGGCAGGGGGGCCCAAAAAAAAAATTTCATCATCATTCACTCCATCACTGTCTAGCCAGGGGGGGTTTACACTACAGCACAAAACTGCAATATTAACCCCCCTCCTTTCAGAGTGCCGGTTTTTACCCCCATCTCCAGGAATCAAGTCCACCCCCCCCGGGGTTTTCCCCAAAAAGTTCATAAATGTTACCTTGCCTACACTCCAACAGCACGTCAAGTCCTAAAACCATTTTTTCTCCATTCGCCCTATCTAACACGCTCACGCACGTTTTCTGGATGTCCAAGCCCCTAGCCCCAAAACCTCCTTTTCCCCCCCCCCCCAACCCCCCTTTTAGGCCGCCCCCCACCCCACCTTCCCCCACTACAGATTTATACACTTGAAGTCATTCTATTTTGCTCCATCCTTTCTATATGTTCAAACCATCTCAAAAACCCCCCCCTCAGCTCTCGGGGGTAATAGTTTTTGGGAATCCCACACCTCCTCCCAATCTCCAAACTACGGATTCTCTGCTTTTCCACCACACATTCCCCCAGGCACGACACTCCACTGCCTCCACCCTTTTCCCCTTTTTGCAACATTCACAATCCATGTCTCACAACCCCTACAAGAGTGTTGGTATAACTATACTCTAAACATTCCCTTTTGCTTTCATGGATAAATTTTTCCCCCCTCCACAAGCCCCCAGTGCACCACTATTTTTTTTTCCCCTTTTTTTTGATTCACCCCCATCCTTCAAAAACCCTTTGCTGACACATCCACTCCCAAATATCTGAACACATTACCCCCCCATACTTCTCCCTCCAATCTGATATCCAATCTTCCATTATCTATTTTTTGTTATCCTCATCACCCTTTTCCTTTTTTCCCATATTCACTTTTAATTTCCTTTTTTTACAACCCCACCAAACTCATCCACCCCAAACCCCAAAACTTCTCTTCAGAATCTCCCAAAAGCACAGTGTCATCAGCAAAGAGCAACTTTGACAAAACCCCCCTTTGTGTTGGGGTTCTTTTTTCTTTAACCCCCACCTCTTGCCAACCCCCGAGCATTCACTTTCTTACAACTCCATCTATAAATATTTAAACAACCACAGTGACATCACACATCCCTGTCTAAGGCCTACTTTTACTGGGAAATAATCTCCCCCGCCACATACCTAATTTTTTGGGGCCTTTACTATCCTCGTAAAAAAATTTTCACCGTTTTTTAATAACCTTCTTATTCCATACATTTTTTAAAATCTGCCACATTGCCCCCCTTTTCCACCCCATCATATGCCCCCTTTTTCCCAAAAAAATAAATGCCACAAAAACCCTTTTTTTCCCTTTTCTAAATATTGTTCACCTATATGTTTCACTGCAAAAACTTTTTTCCCAAAACCCCCCTACCTTTCCAAAAAGCCTCCTTGTTCATCCGCTATCCTGCTCTCCCCTTAAACCCCCAATTCTTTCAATAATAACTCTACCATACACTTTACCAGGTATACTCAACAGACTTTTTCCCCCCATAATTTTTACATTATTTTTTTCCCCTTTCCCTTTTTTACGAAGGAATTTGCATGCTTTTCTGCCAGTCCCTAGGTACCTTACCCCTTCCATTCATTTATTAAATAAAAACACTAACCACTCTTAAACTATACCCCCACCTCCCTTTTAAAAATTTTCCCTTCTTTCCCCCAACCCCCGTTTCTTTCCCCCCTTTTTTTTTCTCACTCCCCCACGAATTTCCCCCCCCCACTCACAACTGGTTCTTCCTACCTTATGATATTATTCCTTTTTTCCCCATACACAAATCACAGTTTCCCCCATTTTCATCAACATTTAAAAATTTCCCCCAAAAAAATTTTTCCATCTTCCCGATACCTCTAATCCCATTTAAAAACCCCCTCTCCTATTTTTAATTTTGACAAACCATTCTTTCCCTGGGGGTTTTTAATTTTTTTTAATTCCCCCCAAAACCCCTTTTTTTTTTTAAAAAATTTTTTAAAAATTTTACCCCCCCCTTTATTTGACTTTTAATGCTTTACCACTCTTTTAAACCCCTTTTTTCCCTTTCCCTATACCCTCCCTCCTAAAAAACAAAAGAAAAAACCATAACAATACACACACAACCCCCCCTATAAAAGAGAGGATTTTTTTGACACGGGCCCTTTTTGGGCCAAAAAAGCCCCCTAACACAAAGAGGGGGGTGGTTTTTAAGGACAGACGGGGGGGGCCCCCAGAGTGGGGTAAAATGGAGAAAATAAAAATGGTGGGTAGGGGAAGAATAGAGAGGGGGACAGTCAAACTAGAGGAGCAAAAAAATGAGGCTAGGCCCGAAAGGGGGGGGAAAAAAACCGGGGGGGAAAGGAAAAAAAAAGGACAAATAAGGCAAAAAAAAAAAAAAAAGGGGAAAACCATGGGAAAAAAAAAAAAGGAGAAGAGGAAGAGAAAAGGGGGGAAGAACTTTTAAAGTCACGGGTGTTCTGAATTTGGGGGCATTTAAAAATGTAAAAGGGGAAAGATCAAAAGAAAAACCCAAAGGAAAAAAGGAAAAGGGGTTTTATGGGAGGATTCAACCAGGAAAATTTTTGGTTTGGGGGACAGGGTGACATTTTAGAAAAGACCAACAATAAAAATTGGATTTTACATGACAGAAAAGAGCATTTTAGGTGGAAAACCCTAACATATTTTTGTCCCCCGGGGTTTCAAAAGAGACCCGGCCCCCGGGATGAAGAGGACAGGGGGAAAAAAAAAAGAGACACCAGGAGAATCTGTGGAGGGGGGGAGGTATGAACTAGTTTAAATGGAAGATGTTACCCTGATGGGGAAAATTTGAAGGGTAAGGAACGAAGAGATTTGGGGGATTAGAGAAAACCAAAAAGTAGGGAAGGCAGGGGGCGGGGGAGTTCTGGAGTAGAGGGAGAAGGGAAAAACCCCCTTTTGGGGGCCCGAGAAAAAGGGGTTTAAAAAAGGGAAAGGGGGGGCCCCGGCGGGGAAAAAAAATTAGAAGAGGGAAAATTTTGCTTCAAGAAACTGAGGGGGAAGATACGGAGAGCACGGAGGGAAAAAGGGGGGTAAGAACACTCTTTTTTACAGAAGACATGAAAAGAGAAGTAATAAGTACATGCCATTGCAAGGTTGCAAAAGGGGAAAAGGGGGAAACCAAAATTATGGAAAGGGGAAAAAGGAAAAAGGAATTGATCCAAAAATTTAAACTTAATGGAAGGGGCAAAAATTTCCCCCCAAAAAGGGGTTGGGAAAAATTAAGTCAGGGGGCCGGGGCAAAGATGTCACCAAAAAGGGGGGATAAGGGCACACCCCTGGGGAAGAAAAGTCTCAAATTCCAAAAAAAATTAAAAAAACGAGATAGAGGGGGCCCAAAAGACACCAAAAAGGTTTAGAAAAATTTTTACCCTTAAAAGGGAAAAAATTTGACCCCCCGGGGTAAGAAAAGAAAAATCAGTAGGAAGGGGAATAACCCCATTAGCCTTCTCTGAAAAATTTAAAGGGCATCATCCAGGGGGGCATTAGTGGGGGGATTTCCCCCAAGACTAAGATTTTAAGGGGGGGAGAGCCCAACCCCCTTTATGAACCGGGGAGTGACCCAAAGGGGGGCAGGAAAAAAAGTACAAAAATCCCGGGGAACATGTCGGTTAACGGGAGTTTGGGGGAAAAAAAAACGGGGAAAAAAATTTTTGCGGGTAACTTTTTTTTTTCGGTAACACATTCTACCCAGGGTCCGCGGGGCGCCCAGCTGAGCCCCACCCAGGGAGATCAGGGGGTTTGTTTCAAGCCCGAGCGACCACCCCCCCCCCCACCCACGATTCATACCAGTTTTTGTCATTATTCCACGTTTTTAGTGTTGCAACCCGCTAAATAAGCCACTATGGGCCCCCAAAAAAACTCCTAGTGCCAAGCCTGTGGTAAAGAGGTAGAAGGGGGGGAAAACCTGCAGGGAGTGTAAAATCCATGAGGGGGTGTAGCATCCATGCAGGGAGGAAGAGGATGCAGGGGGGGAGCATTCATGAGGGGGGAAAAGAATGCATGGAGTGTAGCATTCATGCAGGGGGGAGCAGGATGCAGGGAGGTGGATTCATGAGGGGGGGTGTAGCATCCATGCAGGGAGGAAGCAGGGGGGGGAGGGAGTGAGCACCGCAGGGAGGTAGCATTCATGGGGATGGCAGGGATGCATGGAGGGCATTCACAGGGAGTGTAGCAGGCATGGGGGGTGTAGCATCCATGCAGGGAGGGGGGATGCAGGGGGGGTAGCATTATGGGGAGTGTAGATTATGCAGGGAGTGTAGCATTCATGAGGAGTGTGCATTATGCATGGAGGGCATTCATGGGGGGTGCAGGCATGCAGGGGGTGTAGCATTCATTGGGGGAGTGTAGGGGGAATGCAGGAGGTAGTTATTTAGGGGGGTAGCAAACCATGCAGGGGGGGAAAAGGATGCAGGGGGTGTAGCATTTATGCAGGGAGGGCATTCATGCAGGGGGGGGCATCCACAGGAGTGTAGCATTCATGAGGGGGGGAGCATTTATGCAGGGGGAAAGCATTTTTTTGGGGGGGTGTAGCATTCAAAGAAAAAGGCCAGTAAATCAGAAAAGAACTTGCCACCTGCAGTGTTAATGGAAGGGGGGCCCTTCCCCAAAAAATAAGGGGAAAAACCCATCCTTTCCTCCCCCGTCCTCCACACATCAACAACTCTTTTAATAAAAAAGTAAGTGACATGTTATTGTACAATATTTACATGTGTATTTAGTTATTTTTCATTAAATTGTGTATTATTTAATGTCAAAAAGTTCTAAAAATATTTTATTTAACTACTTTTGGAAGTCTTGGACGGATTAAATTTATTTCCATTATTTCTTATGGGGAAAATTGATTCGGGTAACGATTGTTTCGGCTTAAGATATGCCCTCTCTGACAGATTAATATCGTTAACCGAGGTATGACTGTACCAAGAAAGGGAGTGAGGGTTTTGGCTAGCCAGGAAGCAAGAGAATAAGAGACAGAACCTCTAGAAGATATGATGGGACGCAGAGGAATATCAGGTTTGTGAGTTTTGGGAAGGCCATAGAAATAGGGCAGAGAGGGACAGATGACACGAAAACGTTGAACAAGGTTAAAGTCAGAAGGACAGAGGTCGGAGAGAGTCTAAAGTTTCTTGTTGAAAGTTCTCTTGATGCGATCAAGAGGGTTGGAAACGAGAGGAGTGTAGGTACGTGAGTCGGAGAGCAAGACATCGGCTTTACGGAGGTAATCCTCATAATCGAGGATAACAACCGAATTACCTTTATCAGAAGAGAGTATGACAATGTTAGCGTCTTTGTGTGTTAGTGTGACTTTGTAAATGGTCCAAGTCGGGCAAACGTCGTCGTAAGCTCTCTCTTTTATATGTGCGGGTTGTGTGTGTATATAATCCTCCCTCCTTGCATCACTTCTACTTTGTAAAAACCTCTCATATGCTAACTTTTTCTCTCTTACTACTCTCTTTACATCATCATTCCACCAATCGCTCTTTTTCCCTCTCCAGTATTATCCATAAAATTCTGCATGAATATTAACATGTTGCCAGGAACTACTCAGATATTTCTATGGTCATCTGTTCAAAATATTCATGTACATATTTTTACTTATGGATTACCCTCTGCATTTCCCATCATGAATTTTTATAAGTACGTAGTATAGTGGTACTCTGAGTTTCGGCCATTATTCGTTCCAGAAGGCTGTTCGAGTGCCATTACCGAACAAATTTGTTCCCATAAGGAATAATGTAAATTAGATTAGTCCGTTTCAGACCCACAAAAATACACTTACAAAAGCACTTACAATAATACACTTACATAATTGTTCAAGTTGGGAGCTGTACGAAACTCGGGGTACCACTGTACGGTGGTACCTCGGGTTATGAGCTTAATTCGTTCCAGAAGGCTGTTCAAGTGCCGATACCGAACGAATTTGTTCCCGTAAGTGATAATGTAAATTAGATTAATCCATTTCAGACCCCCAAAAATACACTTACAAAAGCACTTCCAAAAATACACTTACATAATTGTTCGAGTTGGGAGCTGTTTGTATCCCGAGGTATCCCATGGCAAATCAGTTTTAAAATTTGCATTGTGGTCATAGTGGGTCCCATGCTAACCTTCCTAGAGTATAGAAATACAACCTCTCCTCACTTAACGACGGAGTTTCGTTCCAAAGACCACGTCGGTAGACGAGTACTTCGGTAAGTCAGGAGAGGCTGCACACCTACAGTATGTTAGATGCAACTAATGTGACATTGTATCGTGGCAGTGTTTCACTCTCCGGCTTGACGAAGATCCTGGAGAGTGAAATGTTCCCACATAAAATGTCACATTAGTTGCATTTGTAGCCATTTACCTAACATTTTGTGGGTAATTCTACCATTATTACACCTACAGTAGTTGGGTACATCTTGTTAGGTCTCTTATTGTTGGAGTTATCTAAGACTCTTATTGTTGGAGTTATCTAAGACTCTTATTGTTGAAGTTATCTAAGACTCTTATTGTTGAAGTTATCTAAGACTCTTATTGTTGAAGTTATCTAAGACTCTTATTGTTGAAGTTATCTAAGACTTATTGTTGGAGTTATCTAAGACTTATTGTAGAAGTTATCTAAGACTTATTGTTGTAGTTATCTAAGACTTATTGTTGTAGTTATTAAAGACTCTTATTGTTGAAGTTATCTAAGACTTATTGTTGAAGTTATCTAAGACTTATTGTTGGAGTTATCTAAGACTTATTGTTGGAGTTATCTAAGACTTATTGTTGGAGTTATCTAAGACTTATTGTTGGAGTTATCTAAGACTTATTGTTGGAGTTATCTAAGACTTATTGGTGGTAGATTGGTAGACAGCAACCACCCAGGAGGACTACTGTCCTGCCAGGTGACTGTGAAACAGAAACCTGAAACTGTTTTACATGATGGTAGGATTGCTGGTGTCTTTTTCTGTCTCATAAACACGCTGGATAACAGGTACATCTAGCTTCTACTTACATGTAGGTTACACTACACAGGCATGCACATGCATATATATCATACACACATCTATGTTTTCTTCTTTTTCTTAATAGCTCTTGTTCTTCTTTATTTCCTCTATTGTCCATGAGGAAGTGGAAAAGAATTCTTCCTCTGTAAGCTATGCGTGTCGTATAAGGCACTAAAATGCCGGAGCAATGGGCTAGTAACCCCTTCTCCTGTACACACTTACTAAAAAACGAATAAGAAAAGCTTATAAAACTGGGATGTTTGAATGTGCTGGATGTAGTGCGGATGATAAGAAAGAGATGATTGCTGATGTTATGAATGAAAAGAAGTTGGATGTCCTGGCCCTAAGCGAAACAAAGCTGAAGGGGGTAGGCGAGTTTCAGTGGGGAGAAATAAATGGGATTAAGTCAGGAGTATCTGAGAGAGTTAGAGCTAAGGAAGGGGTAGCAATAATGTTGAAGGACCTGTTATGGAAGGAGAAGAGGGAATATAAATGTAAATTCAAGGATTATGTGGATTAAAATAAGGGTCGGATGCAAAAGTGGGTTATAATAAGCGTGTATGCACCTGGAGAAGAGAGGAGTGTAGAGGAGAGAGAGAGATTTTGGGAGATGTTAAGCGAATGTATAGGAACTTTTGAACCAAGTGAGAGAGTAATTGCAGTAGGGGACCTAAATGCCAAAGTAGGAGAAACATGTAGAGAGGGTGTGGTAGGTAAGTTTGGGGTGCCAGGTGTAAATGAAAATGGGAACCCTTTGATTGAACTTTGTATAGAAAGGGGTTTAGTTATAGGTAATACATATTTTAAGAAAAAGAGGATAAATAAGTATACAAGATATGATGTAGGGCGTAATGACAGTAGTTTGTTGGACTATGTCTTGGTAGATAAAAGACTGTTGAGTAGACTTAAGGATGTACATGTTTATAGAGGGGCCACAGATATATCAGATCACTTTTTAGTTGTAGCTAAAGTGGGAGTAAAAGGTAGATGGGATACAAGGAAAATAGAAGCGGTAAGAGAGAGGTGAAGGTTTATAAACTAAAAGAAGAGGCAGTTAGGGTAAGATATAAACAATTATTGGAGGATAGATGGGCTAGTGAGAGTGTAGGCAATGGGGTCGAAGATGTATGGAGTAGGTTAAAGAATGTAGTGTTAGAGTGTTCAGCAGAAGTTTGTGGTTACAGGAAAGTGGGTGCGGGAGGAAGAAGAGCGATTGAGTGGAATGATGAGGTAAAGAGAGTAGTAAGGAGAAAAAGTTAGCATATGAGAGGTTTTTACAAAGTAGAAGTGATGCAAGTTGGGAAGAGTATATGAAGAAAAAAAGAGAGGTTAAGAGAGTGATCAAGCAATGTAAAAAGAGAGCAAATGAGAGAGTGGGTGAGATGTTATCAACAAATTTTGTTGAAAATAAGAAAAAGTTTTGGAGTGAGATTAATAAGTTGAGGAAGCCTAGGGAACAAATGGATTTGACAGTTAAAATAGGAGAGGAGAGTTATTAAATGGAGAGTTAGAGGTATCGGGAAGATGGAGGGAATATTTTGAGGAGTTGTTAAATGTTGATGAAGACAGGGAAGCTGTGATTTCGTGTATTGGGCAAGGAGGAATAACATCTTGCAGGAGTGTGGAAGAGCCAGTTGTGAGTGTGGGGAAAGTTCATGAGGCAGTGGGTAGAATGAAAGGGGGTAAGGCAGCCGGGATTGATGGGATAAAGGTAGAAATGTTAAAAGCAGGCGGAGATATAGTTTTGGAGTGGTTGGTGCTATTATTTAATACATGTATGGAAGAGGGTAAGGTACCTAGGGACTGGCAGAGAACGTGTATTGTTCTTTTGTATAAAGGCAAAGGGGACAAAAGAGAGTGCAAAAATTATAGGGGAATAAGTCTGTTGAGTGTACCAGGTAAAGTGTATGGTAGAGTTATTATTGAAAGAATTAAGAGTAAGACGGAGAGCAGAATAGCAGATGAACAAGGTGGCTTTAGGAAAGGTAGGGGGTGCGCAGACCAAGTGTTTGCAGTAAAACATATAGGTGAACAGTATTTGGATAAGGGTAAAGAGGTTTTTGTGGCATTTATGGATCTGGAAAAGGCGTATGATAGGGTGGATAGGGGGGCAATGTGGCAGATGTTGCAGGTGTATGGAATAGGAGGTAGGTTACTGAAAGCAGTGAAGAGCTTTTATGAGGATAGTGAGGCTCAGGTTAGTGTGTGTAGGAGAGAGGGAGATTATTTCTCGGTAAAAGTAGGCCTTAGACAAGGATGTGTGATGTCACCGTGGTTGTTCAATATATTTATAGATGGGGTTGTAAGAGAAGTGAATGCAAGGGTCTTGGCAAGAGGTGTGGGGTTAAAAGACAAAGAATCAAATACAAAGTGGGAGTTGTCACAGTTGCTTTTTGCTGATGACACTGTGCTTTTGGGAGATTCTGAAGAGAAGTTGCAGAGGTTGGTGGATGAATTTGGTAAGGTATGTAAAAGAAGAAAATTGAAAGTGAATATAGGAAAGAGTAAGGTGATGAGGATAACAAAAAGATTAGGTGACAAAAGATTGGATATCAGAGTGGAGGGAGAAAGTATGGAGGAGGTGAATGTATTCAGATATTTGGGAGTGGACATGTCAGCAGATGGGTCTATGAAGGATGAGGTGAATCATAGAATTGATGAGGGGAAAAGGGTGAGTGGTGCACTTCGGAGTCTGTGGAGACAAAGAACTTTGTCCATGGAAGTAAAGAGGGGAATGTATGAGAGTATAGTTATACCAACACTCTTATATGGGTGTGAAGCATGGATGATGAATGTCGCAACGAGGAGAAGGCTGGAGGCAGTGGAGATGTCATGTCTGAGGTCAATGTGTGGTGTGAATATAATGCAGAGAATTTGGAGTTTGGAAATTAGGAGGAGGTGCGGGATTACCAAAACTATTATCCAGAGGGCTGAGGAGGGGTTGTTGAGGTGGTTCGGACATGTAGAGAGAATGGAACGAAATAGAATGACCTCGAGAGTGTATAAATCTGTAGTGGAGGGAAGGCGGGGTAGGGGTCGCCCTAGGAAAGGTTGGAGGGAGGGGGTAAAAGAGGTTTTGGGTGCGAGGGTCTTGGATTTCCAGCAAGCATGCGTTGAGCGTATTTGATAGGAGTGAATGGAGACAAATGGTTTTTAATACTTGACGTGCTGTTGGAGTGTGAGCAAAGTAACATTTATGAAGGGATTCAGGAAACCGGCAGGCGGACTTGAGTCCTGGAGATGGGAAGTACAGTGTCTGCACTCTGAAGGAGGGGTGTTAATTTTGCAGTTTTATAACTGTAGTGTAAAGCACCCCTCTGGCAAGACAGCGATGGAGTGAATGATGATGAAAGTTTTTCTTTTTCGGGCCATCCTGCCTTGGTGGGAATCGGCCGATGTGTTAATAAAAAAAAAATCTAAGACTTATTGTTGTAGTTATTGAAGACTCTTATTGTTGAAGTTATGTAAGACTTATTGTTGAAGTTATGTAAGACTTATTGTTGAAGTTATCTAAGACTCTTATTTTTGGAGTTATCTAGGACTTATTGTTGGAGTTATCTAAGACTTATTGTAGAAGTTATCTAAGACTTATTGTTGAAGTTATCTAAGACTTATTGTTGTAGTTATCTAAGACTTATTGTTCTTCTTCTTCTTTCAACACGTCGGCCGTTTCCCACCGAGGCAGGGTGGCCCAAAAGGAAAAACGAAAGTTTCTTCTTTTACATTTAGTAATTTATTCAGGAGAAGGGGTTACTAGCCCCTTGCTCCCGGCATTTTAGGCGCCTCTTATGACACGCATGGCTTACGGAGGAAGAATTCTGTTCCACTTCCCCATGGAGATAAGAGGAAATAAGAACAAGAACTAGTAAGAAAATAGAAGAAAACCCAGAGGGGTGTGTATATATATGCTTGTACATGAATGTGTAGTGTGACCTAAGTGTAAGTAGAAGTAGCAAGATGTACCTGAAATCTTGCATGTTTATGAGACAGAAAAAAAGACACCAGCAATCCTACCATCATGTAAAACAATTACAGGCTTTCGTTTTACACTCACTTGGCAGGACGGTAGTACCTCCCTGGGCAGTTGCTGTCTACCAACCTACTACCTAGGAGACTTATTGTTGTAGTTATCTAAAACTTATTGTTGAAGTTATCTAAGACTTATTGTTGAAGTTATCTAAGACTTATTGTTGTAGTTGTAGATGAATGGTTCAGAGAACCGACGAGTTGGTAAATTAGACACATATGCAACACTTGGGAATCTTTATTGAGGAAACGTTTTGCCACACAGTGGCTTCATCAGTCCATACAAAGGAGAATCATGAACAGGAGTATGAGGTGGTCAGTCCCTCAACCTTGAGTCGATGTTGTCAGTCCATCAATCTTGAATAGAATACAGCATATGTGCGAAGAGGTGGCTTATATACTGTAGGCAGGAGAGGTGCAGCAGTCGTAGAAGGTGTCACATTTGATCAATGTGGAAGTAGGTTGTGCCCAAGGGTTAGGCAAGCAAAGAATTCCCTGTCTGACACAGCAACATCTTGATATCTTAATACAGGGAATTCTTTGCTTGCCTAACCCTTGGGCACGACCTACTTCCACATTGATCAAATGTGACACCTTCTACGACTGCTGCACCTCTCCTGCCTACAGTATATAAGCCACCTCTTGGACTGACAACATCGACTCAAGGTTGAGGGACTGACCACCTCATACTCCTCCTGTTCTTCACGATTCTCCTTTGTATGGACTGATGAAGCCACCGTGTGGCGAAACGTTTCCTCAATAAAGATACCCAAGTGTTGCATATGTGTCTAATTTACATTGTTGTTATTGAAGACTCTTATTGTTGAAGTTATCTAAGACTTATTGTTGAAGTTATCTAAGACTTATTGTTGAAGTTATCTAAGACTTATTGTTGTAGTTATCTAAGACTTATTGTTGGAGTTATCTAAGACTTATTGTTGAAGTTATCTAAGACTTATTGTTGAAGTTATCTAAGACTTATTGTTGAAGTTATCTAAGACTTATTGTTGAAGTTATCTAAGACTTATTGTTGGAGTTATCTAAGACTTATTGTTGGAGTTATCTAAGACTTATTGTTGAAGTTATCTAAGACTTATTGTTGTAGTTATCTAAGATTGTTTTTCAGTCACATCGTCAGACAATTTTTATTATTATTATAATCAGGGGGAAGCACTAAACCCGTAGGATTATACAGCGCCTGTGGGGGGAATGTGGAAGGTATTCAGGTTTAATTCAGGGAACTGGATCACAGATCCAGTTCCCTAGATCAAGAGCCCCTCACCAGCATCAAGGAACCTTCCTTGAGGGGACATTGTCAGACAAGGCAGCAGTCATGTAAGGTTTACCGTGCTCACAACCACCTTGGACTCCCAACTCACTGTTTCCTCCCCATTACATTGTTAAATGCTCCAAACTTCATAACACCTGTGACTTAACCTAATTCCTTCCCCTTCTATCTCTTCCCCCTTCTCCTCTTTCTTCTTTCTCCTCTGGGTTTTCTTTCTTTTGCCTTGTATTTGTCCTTCTTTATTTTATTTTCATTTTTTCCCCCTCTGCGTTCTTGTCCTTACCCCATGCGGGCTGCCAGCTTTATTGCAGTGCTCCTCTTTCCTAGAATATGACTGACTCCACTACTACTACTTTCACTACCACTACTACTTCCACTATTACTCCTCTACCACTTTCTTGTGCCCTTCCCTGTCTGCTGGCCTATATATAACCCTTCTACCTGTTCTTTGTGTTAGTGTGACTTTGTAAATGGTCCAAGTCGGACCGAAACGTTGTCGTAAGCTCCTCTCTTCTATGTGCGGGTTGTGTGTGTATTGTTCCAGTAACGGTATTGTGCCTTTTTTTGTTATTCACTGTTTAGTTGTTAATCAGACTGCAAGTCATTTAAGAATTAGCACACTCAGGGTCTCCATGGATGTCACAGCTCACTGTTTCTCAGCCAAGTTGTTACTTGAGCCACCAGTCATGTAAGCATTACACTGCTAGTGATTGTTGTGAGTGATCCTCTAACCTACTGTTTCTCAGCCGTTGTTACTTGAACCACTGGTCATTCAGGTATTGCCTTGCCCATAGCCACCATCTTGCTCAAAACAGCAAAAACAATAAACATTTGGTTTGTACAGCTGTGTTGAGATGCATGCATTGTGTTTTTAATTATAAAACTAATGGTTTGTGTTTGAAATAAATTTTGTTACTATCACTTGAGGGAGCAAGGGAATAGTAACACGTGTACCAATTTATAAATATAAAAGGAAGAAAAACTTTCATTTCTTTTTCTGGTCACTTCCTTTGTGGGAGATGGCCACTGTGTTAAAAAATAAATTAGAGTTGAGACGTTATGTACAGGTATAGTTTCATTGACAAATGCCTCATGCAAACTTTACCAACATGATACTGATGTTATAAAAACTCTGACACTTGTTATATGAAAGTTTCTTGTGTCTATGATCCAAAGACAGTTATCGCCGAGGGATGAGAAGCCTAAGCACGTATCCACTAAAGAGGATCTTGAAAAAATTCGCCTGTCTCGCACAAATGGACGTTGATCACCTACCAATTTTCTCCAAGGCTATTATTGGCTGTTTTGTTAAAATAGGCATTGGCAATCACCAAGGCTTGCCAGTTTATAGGGTGAGTGAATGTCACTTTGATTGCTACAGTCTGTCTTACCTAAATTGTATAATGAATTTTATTAACAGTATGTACAGGAGGGCCCTGCGTTTTGGAGCCACTTTTTGGTGGTCCACGTTTTTGGTTTAGAGTTGAGCCGTTGTTCATTATATTTGGTGATTTTCTGCTTTTCTGACATTTTCGGAACAATTGTGTAAGGGAAGGGTGACCACCACAATATTTTAAGGTAAGTATTTTGTATACTGTATTTTACTTTTGTATTTTTTTTATTCTTAACTGTATTGAGCATTAATATATAATAGTGTAAACATGTTATCAGGTGTTTTAGACACATTCGATAATAAAAACTGCTCTTTTCCACCATGGGTGATTTTCAGGACCTAAAGCGTAAAAACTGGCCCCTGTATGTTGTACCACCTATTTTGTGATGCAGCTTATTTCTGAACATACTCCAAAACTACGGTCATCCCTGTGTTGTTTTGCTTTCATAGTCTTGGTCCAGTATTTGCTGTTGAGGTGACATGTAAACTGTCATATCTTCACTCCTCTGGCAAGACAATGATAGTGTGAATGATGACCGTCTCCCACCCTGCCTAGGGGGGAGATGGCCAGTGTGTTAAGGTAATAACAAAGATACAGTGGTACCCAGTTTCAAAATTGTTCCAGAAGGCTGTTCGAGTGCGTTACCGAACAATTTGTTCCATAAGGAATAATGTAAATTAGATTAGTCCATTTCAGACCCCAAAAATACACTTACAAACACTTACAATAATACACTTACATAATTGTTCATTGGGAGGCCAACCGAGGTACCACTGTAATGGTCCCGACTATCATAATTAATCCGTTCCAGGAGCTATTACGTAACACAAAATTTACGAAATTCAAAACCTTTTTTCCATAAGAAATAATGTAAATACAATTAATCCATTCCACAAAAAAATATTCACATACTAAATAATAAAAGCAGATTAATAAATAACATTTACTTACCTTTGTTGAAGAGAGTTGCAGACATCTGGAAGATAGGGTAATGAGGTAATGAGTAATGAAGGTCCTGTTTGGCATTTTCTTCCAAAACAGGCCTGTTTCATCACAATTAAACACTTATTGGGGGAGAAATTCTTCAGCCTCTACGAAGGGGAATCCCCACTCCCTGCCTTCCTGCTACACTCCCTGCATGAATGCTACACTCCTTGCATGCCTGCTAACTCCCTGCATGAATGCTAAACTCCCTGCATGAATGCTACACTCCC
This sequence comes from Cherax destructor, assembly GCA_009830355.1. Lineage (NCBI taxonomy): Eukaryota > Metazoa > Arthropoda > Malacostraca > Decapoda > Parastacidae > Cherax > Cherax destructor. Next base: position 12,314 of record WNWK01011944.1, on the reverse strand, counting down.
TGCATACCTGCTAAATTCTCTGCATGCCTGCAAACTCCCTGCATGAATGCTACACTCCCTGCATGCCTGCTAAACTCCCTGCATGAACTAAACTCCCCGCATGAATGCACTCCCTCATGCCTGCTAAACTCCCTGCATGAATGCTAAACTCCCTGCATGAATGCTAAACTCCTGCATGAATGCTACACTCCTGCATGCCTGCAAACTCCCTGCATGCCTGCTAAACTCCCACATGAATGCTACACTCCCTGCATGCCTGCTAAACTCCTGCATGAATGCTAAACTCCTGCAGAATGCTACACCTCTGCATGCCTGCTAAACTCCTGCAGCCTGCTAAACTGCCTGCATGAATGCTACACTCCTGCATGCCTGCTAAACTCCTTTTATGAATGCTAAACTCCCTGCATAATGCTACCCCTGCATGCCTGCTAAACTCCTGCATGAATGCTAAACTCCCTGCATGAATGCTACACTCCCTGCATGCCTGCTAAACTCCCCGCATGCCTGCAAACTCCCTGCATGAATGCTACACTCCTGCATGCCTGCTAACCTCCCTGCATGATGCTAAACTCCCTGCATGAATGCTACACTCCCCGCATGCCTGCTAAACTCCCTGCATGAATGCTAAACTCCCTGCATGAATGCTACACTCCCTGCATGAATGCTAAACTCCCTGCATGCCTGCTAAACTCCCCGCATGAATGCTACCTCCCTGCATGCCTGCTAAACCCCTGCAGAATGCTACACTCCCTGCATGCCTGCTAAACTCCCTCATGAATGCTAAACTCCTGCATGAATGCTACACTCCTGCATGAATGCTACACTCCTGCATGAATGCTGCCACTGGGGTGTCACTAGGAATTTTCTTTGGACCCATGGTGACTTATTTCACAGTGACAATCACTAAACCACCAAATGTATTGTGAATGTTTGAAAGAGCGCGCTGGGTAATGTTCTCTCAATGGTAAACAACGCTTCACTGGCGGCGTCCTGCGTCCTGCGAGGCGTGGAGAAGGCGGACAGGTCTAATACGTTACAAACACAAGGGATTTTACGATACACAAAATCGAAAAGCTTACGAAACACGATTTTTACGAAATATGAGCCTTACGATACTCGGGGTCCACTGTATTAACATTTTGTCAAGTAGAACTCGATATCTTTCATTATTCTTAAGTTTACTCATTTTATGCTTTTGTTTTACCAGAATGAAACTGATAATAATATTTATGCATATTTCAATATATACGTGGGCAAACAAATTTATTTTCTTAGTGCAGCATTATACAATCCCTTAAGATTTATATAATAGTCATCGAAATGATTCCATTTTGAAACTTAATGTGTAGTATGTTAGTTAACCCTTTGACTGTTGCAAACCCAAATCCTGAGGTGTCTCCTGGTGTCGCAAAATTTTTGGAAAAAAACAAAATTCTTATGAAATGATAGAGAATCTTTTCCCGGTGGTAATGACACCAAAAGTATGAAATTGATGGAAAACTTACTGAATTACACTCTTGCAAAGTTAGTGATCTCGGTGATATATACGCATCGGCGATTTTGCCGACTTTGAGCCCTATTTTCGGCCAATTCCATTGTTCCAGTCGACCAAACTCATAGCTATATCTTTAGAACTCCATTTGTTCTATCGATTTAGTACAAGAAACCACCAATTTATCGATTTCAACTACCCAATAGTGGTCAGAAATTGGCAATTTGGCCAATTTCATGCAAAATAAAAATGTCAATTTCAAAATAGGGTCCAGAATAAACAATGCAGACATTCATGGCACTATAATAAGATTTTCTCTGTTCATTAGTCACGTCTTTAGGCCCTCTTATATTACTCTTGCTTTCTATTTTGATTTTTTATTCACACAAAAAATAGAAGATTTACTGTTATGCAGACTACTGCATTATTGTAAAAATGGTATAAATAATATCAGTGCACTTGTGTAAGAATATTAGACTCACCAGTTGACGTGTATTGGACGCATGGCGTGATTTGTTTACTCTTGAACATTGGCAAAAATCGAACATTTCCACTACTTTGAGCTCAATTTCAAGGTCATTTTCATCATGAACCTAATCAAAATCATCTCTATTTCTGTAATATGTTTTCCATTCTATCAAATGAGACCACGAAAAGAGAATACAACCATAAATACTATACGAAAATACACCTCAAAGTCGGCGTTTTAATCCAAAAACACAGTTTTTTTTTTTTCTCATGCACTGCGTGCTGCAGGATTTTTTTTTATATAGCGCACACTGATCACACAGACCCATTCTCTCATATGTAGGCCTACCAGCTTTCTCCCGCTTGATTTGAAGCTCGTAAGACGTATATATACGACCGAAACAGTCAAAGGGTTAATAAGGAAGTGTTTGTTTTTCGGGGTCACTCGACCTTGGTGGGAGATGACGGCCACTGTGTTAAAAGTGTCAGTTAAGCTGTATTATATAGTAATGTGTAAGTTCATTTTTATATTTTCCAGGTGGCAGAAATTACAGAAGTTTGTGAAACTGCAAAAATCTATCAGTTGGGCAACACTAGAACCAACAAAGGTCTTCGTCTCAAGTGAGTTATTTTGTAATGCTTTCAATTTGACACCGAGCTGACTATGTACATTGTACGTTACAGCAGACTTTGTACATTGTACGTTACAGCAGACTTTGTACATTGTACGTTACAGCAGACTTTGTACATTGTATGTTACAGCAAACTTTGTACATAGTAGGTTACAGCAGACTTTGTACATACAGTGGTACCTCGACTTACGATGGTCCCCAAACTCACCCTTTTATGTAAGTTTATTTTTTTAAATGCTTTTGCAAGTGTAATTTTGGGGGTCTAAAAGGACTAGTCTATTTTACATCATTCCTTATGGGGATAAATTCGTTTGGTAATGGCACTTGAACAGCATTCTGGAATGAAAAAATATCGTAAGTCGAGGTACCACTGTAGTACATTACAGCAGACTTTGTACATAGTACATTACAGCAGACTTTGTACATAGTAAGTTACAGCAGGCTTTGTACATAGTACGTTACAGCAGCCTTTGTACATACACATAGTACTACAGCAGACTCTGTACAGTGGACCCTCGGTTTTCGTGTTTATTCCGTTCAAGAGGGATCAACTAAAACTGAAATCAACAAAAACTGAAGCCATTTTCCCATAAGAAATAATGTAAATTCAATTAATCCGTTTCAGACACCCAGGAGTATTAACAAAAAATAATTTTTTAGAGATTAAATATAGATTTACATACAGAAAAGAATAACAAATAAATATAAAGCACTAATAACATGTATAAATGAACATTTAACATCACACTTACTTTTATTAGCGACTCTTGTTGGTGTATGGAAGATGGAGAGGAGGAGAGAGGGAGGCAAGTTTATTGTTGGGAGGCAGGACAAAATGCTTCAATTTGACACTAATATCAGCTCTGCGGCTTATTTATCCATCACAATTCATCTAATATGACATAATAAACAATACAAATAACATAAAAACCTGATATACACTATAGAATGAATAAAATATGTGTCATTACGAATGTGGTGGCGGGCATACTCGGTCCAGCTATGAAAACATCTTTCTATTCTTTCCTCCTTCAGACGCATTAGTATAAGAGAAAACGGAGTTTGTAATGCTAACTGCATTAGATCACTTCTTTCCAGTCGCTTCAAGGAGTGAACAGAAATCATTTCTGTCCAGGCTGGCTTGTAACAGCAGCAACAACAACAACAACTGGTTTGTTTACAAAACTCCCAAACCTTCTACACTCTCATTCTCTCTCGTTTATTCATTTAATCTTGTTTACTCACCTCTCACTCTACATTAAGACTGCCTCTTACCACCACTGCCTCTCACCACCACTGCCTCTCACCACCACTGCCTCTCACCACCACTACCTCTCACCACCACTGCCTCTCACCACCACTGCCTCTCACCACCACTGCCTCTCACCACCACTGCCTCTCACCACCACTGCCTCTCACCACCACTGCCTCTCATCAACACTGCCTCTCACCACCACTGCCTCTCAACACGCCCCGATGGCATAATGGCTAGCGCTCTTGCTTCACGCATGGGGGGCCCGGGTTCAATTCCCGGCGGGGCCGAAACATTTTGAAGTGTTTCCTTACACACACACACACACATATATACAACAGGCCTAGTGTCTAATCGACATGTGCCTAGGACAAAATGGTAACTAACTATCCACCATTGCCTCTCACCACCACTGCCTCTCATCAACACTGCCTCTCATCAACACTGCCTCTCACCACCACTGCCTCTCACCACCACTGCCTCTCACCACCACTGCCTCTCATCACCGCTTCTTTCCAGTCGCTTCAAGGAGTGAACAGAAATCATTCCTGTCCAGGCTGGCTGGTAACAACAGCAGCAGCAACAACAACAACTGGTTTGTTGACAAAACTCCCGAAACTTCTACACTCTTATTCTCTCTCGTTTATTCATTTAATCTTGTTTACTCACCTCTCACTCTACATTAAGACTGCCTCTTGCCACCACTGCCTTTCATCACCACTGCCTCTAACACTGCCTCAACCAACAAACAAGCACCACTGCCTCTCATCACTACTGCCTCTCACCAGCATTGCCTCTCATCACCACTGCCTCTCATCACCACTGCCTCTCACCACCACTACCTCCCATCACCACTGCCTCTCACCACCACTGCCTCTCATCACCACTGCCTCTCATCACCACTGCCTCTCATCACCACTGCCTCTCACCACCACTGTCTCTCATCACCACTGCCTCTCACCACTTTGCTACGATTTCTTTCTTTAATTCTATGGTGTTCCTCACTTTCTTTACCAAAGGACTGACACTAGGAGCTTTCTTTAGGCCTGTGGTGGCTTATTTAGCAGTCACAATCATTTTTTTTTTTTTTTTTTTTTTTTAACACATCGGCCGATTCCACCAAGGCAGGGTGGCCCGAAAAGAAAAACTTTCAGCATCATTCACTCCATCACTGTCTTGCCAGAAGGGTGCTTTACACTACAGTTATAAAACTGCAACATTAACACCCCTCCTTCAGAGTGCCGGCACTGTACTTCCCATCTCCAGAACTCAAGTCCGGCCTGCCGGTTCCCTGAATCCTTCATAAATGTTACTTTGCTCACACTCCAACAGCACGTCAAGTATTAAAACCATATGCCTCCATTCACTCCTATCAAATACGCTCACACATGCTTGCTGGAAGTCCAAGCCCTCGCACACAAAACTTCCTTTACCCCCTCCCTCCAACCTTTCCTAGGCCGACCCTACCCCGCCTTCCCTCCACTACAGATTTATACACTCTCGAAGTCACTCTGTCTCGTTCCATTCTCTCTACATGTCCAAACCACCTCAACAACCCCTCCTCAGCTCTCTGGACAATCGTTTTGGTAATCCCGCACCTCCTCCTAATTTCCAAACTCCAATTCTCTGCATTATATTCACACCACACATTGACCTCAGACATGACATCTCCACTGCCTCCAGCCTTCTCCTCGTTGCAACATTCATCACCCATGCTTCACACCCATATAAGAGCGTTGGTATAACTATATTCTCATACATTCCCTCTTTACTTCCATGGACAAGGTTCTTTGTCTCCACAGACTCGAAGTGCTCCACTCACCCTTTTCCCCTCATCAATTCTATGATTCACCTCATCCTTCATAGACCCATCCGCCGACATGTCCACTCCCAAATATCTGAATACATTCACCTCCTCCATACTCTCTCCCTCCAATCTGATATCCAATCTTTCGTCACCTATTCTTTTGTTATCCTCATCACCTTACTCTTTCCTATATTCACTTTCAATTTTCTTCTTTTACACACCCTACCAAATTCATCCACCAACCTCTGCAGCTTCTCTTCAGAATCTCCCAAAAGCACAGTGTCATCAGCAAAAGCAACTGTGACAACTCCCACTTTGTATTTGCTTCTTTATCTTTTAGCCCAACACCTCTTGCCAAGACCCTCGCATTCACTTCTCTTACAACCCCATCTATAAATATATTGAACAACCACGGTGACATCACACATCCTTGTCTAAGGCCCACTTTTACTGGGAAATAGTCCCCTTCCCTCCTACACACTCTAACCTGAGCCTCACTATCCTCATAAAAACTCTTCACTGCTTTCAGTAACCTTCCTCCTATTCCATACACCTGCAACATCTGCCACATTGCCCCCTATCTACCCTATCATACGCCTTTTCCAAATCCATAAATGCCACAAAAACATCTTTACCCTTATCCAAATACTGTTCACCTATATGTTTCACTGTAAACACTTGGTCTACACACCCCTACCTTTCCTAAAGCCCCTTGTTCATCTGCTATCCTGCTTTCTGTTTTACTCTTAATTCTTTCAATAATAACTCTACCATACACTTTACCAGGTACACTCAACAGACTTATTCCCCTATAATTTTTGCACTCTCTTTTGTCCCCTTTGCCTTTATACAAAGGAACAATACACGCTCTCTGCCAATCCCTAGGTACCTTACCCTCTTCCATACATTTATTAAATAATAGCACCAACCACTCCAAAATTATATCCCCACCTGCTTTTAACATTTCTATCTTTATCCCATCAATCCCAGCTGCCTTACCCCTTTCATTCTACCCACTGCCTCACGAACTTCCCCTACACCCACAACTGGCTCTTCCACACTCCTACAAGATGTTATTCCTCCTTGCCCTACACACGAAAACACAGCTTCCTGTCTTCATCAACATTTAACAAATCCTCAAAATATTCTCTCCATCTTCCCGATACCTCTAACTCTCCATTTAATAACTCTCCTCTCCTATTTTTAACTGTCAAATCCATTTGTTCTCTAGGCTTCCTCAACTTATTAATCTCATTCCAAAACTTTTCTTATTTTCAAAAAATTTGCTGATAACATCTCACCCACTCTCTCATCTGCTCTCTTTTTACATTGCTTCACCACTCTTTAACCTCTCTTTTCTCTCCATATACTCTTCCCTCCTTGCATCACTTCTACTTTGTAAAAACCTCTCATATGCTAACTTTTTCTCCCTTACTACTCTCTTTACATCATCATTCCACCAATCGCTCCTCTTCCCTCCCGCACCCACTCGCCTGTAACCACAAACTTCTGCTGAACACTCTAACACTACATTTTTAAATCTACCCCATACATTTTCGACCCCATTGCCTACACTCTCACTAGCCCATTTATCCTCCAATAGTTGTTTATATCTTACCCTAACTGCCTCCTCTTTTAGTTTATAAACCTTCACCTCTCTTTTACTTACTGATTCTATTTTCCTTGTATCCCATCTACCCTTTACTCCCACTGTAGCTATAACTAAAAAGTGATCTGATATATCTGTAGCCCCTCTATAAACATGTACATCCTGAAGTCTACTCAACAGTCTTTTATCTACCAATACATAGTCCAACAAACTACTGTCATTACGCCCTACATCATATCTTGTATACTTATTTATCCTCTTTTTCTTAAAATATGTATTACCTATAACTAAACCCCTTTCTATACAAAGTTCAATCAAAGGGATCCCATTATCATTTACACCTGGCACCCCAAACTTACCTACTACACCCTCTCTGCATGTTTCTCCCACTTTAGCATTTAGGTCCCCTACCACAATTACTCTCTCATTTGGTTCAAAAGTTCCTATACATTCGCTTAACATCTCCCAAAATCTCTCTCTCCTCTACACTCCTCTCTTCTCCAGGTGCATACACGCTTATTATGACCCACTTTTCGCATCCGACCCTTATTTTAATCCACATAATCCTTGAATTTACACATTTATATTCCCTCTTTTCCTTCCATAACTGATCCTTCAACATTATTGCTACCCCTTCCTTAGCTCTAACTCTCTCAGATACTCCTGACTTAATCCCATTTATTTCTCCCCACTGAAACTCGCCTACCCCCTTCAGCTTTGTTTCGCTTAGGGCCAGGACATCCAACTTCTTTTCATTCATAACATCGGCAATCATCTCTTTCTTATCATCCGCACTACATCCACGCACATTCAGACAACCCAATTTTATAAAGTTTTCTTCTTCTCGTTTTTAGTAGATTTGTACAGGAGAAGGGGTTACTAGCCCATTGCTCCCGGCATCTTAGTCGCCTCATACGACACGCATTGCTTACGGAGGAAAGATTCTTTTCCACTTCCCCATGGACATTAGAGAAAATAAAAAGAACAAGAGCTATTAAGAAAAAGAAGAAAAACCTAATAATCAAGGGCCAAAAACAATGGATTGTTAAGAAATCTTTTGTATGAACTCGCAGGATAATGTTCACTCAACCAGAAACAATGCTACACTGCCTGAGAATGTGCGTGGGAGGCGGGCTTGCGGGCTTTGTATGTGCGCTGGGCACTGGACAGGGTTCCGTACCATGAACGAAAACGGAGGTAAAATTTCCCCGAAAAAACTGCACGAAAACTGAAACACACGAAAACAGAGATACACGAAAACGGAGGGTTGACTGTACATAGTACGTTATGGCAGACTTTGTATATAGTACATTACAGCAGACTTTGTACATAGTACGTTACAGCAGACTTTGTACATAGTACGTTGCAGCAGACTTTGTACATAGTACATTACAGCAGACTTTGTACATAGTACACTACAGCAGACTTTGTACATAGTACGTTACAGCAGACTTTGTACCTCTGGCATACCCTTCACCTTCGCTTGTGTCTGATCTAGCATAGTACATCTTTAGCACATCCTACCCTGCAGCACTGTATGACTCTTGTGGGTTTAGTGTTTTGTTCTAAATTTAATAATAATTGTAGTACTCTACATCAGTATTAAGTTAATTAGCTTAGACTTTTTCCATGTATAAATCTTTCAATTTTTAATGCATTCTTTCTTATCATGTCGGTATTTATCAGATTAGATCGGTATTAAATGAAATATGTTTTTTGAAATACAATATGAGCTTAAATTTGAAGGAAGGACCAATTAAACTATATAATATCTACCACTTCTGACAAGACTGGTGTTGGATGAGTGATGGTGATGTTTTTTCTTTCTTTGAGTTGTCCTGCCTTGGCAGATGACTGATGTAAAAATGTATAATAATGTATGAAATGAGAATAAGAATGTGTACTTTTTCATGTACTTGTTGGCTCACAGCCTCTTCTGTCCGTCTTGTTGTCCAGAATTGACTCACGGCCTCTTCTGTCCGTCTTGTTGTCCAGAATTAAAGTAAGCATCTTTCTTCCTGCAGACATGGGAATCAAGAACGAGTCTTCCGTTTAGAATTTGTCAGTAACAGCACCTTCTCTGATTCTGAGTTTAACAAGTGGGTAGAGGACTGTGCCGCTCACGGGACAGAACTGCCAACTATGGAACATGTCGAACAAAAGCAGAAAGATGTCAAAGATCTGCTATATTACCAGTTTAGTAGCGAGGATATTGACAGAGTAAGTCTCGTAGCTTTAATTCGCCTTTCACAGATTAGCATTAATATTATTACAGTGGACCCCCGAGTTTCGACCACCTCCCAACTCGAACATTTATGTAAGTGTATTTTTGTAAGTGTATTTTTGGGGGTCTGAAACAGACTAATCTAATTTACATTATTCCTTATGGGAACAAATTCGTTCGTTAACGGCACTCGAACAGCCTTCTGGAACGAATTATGGCCGAAACTCGGGGGTCCACTGTATTTTATTATTGCAATGTAAAATTATAAAACAAAATATATTTTTTCTGTCATAGGTGACTTTTTTGGGTAGGTAAATGTTGAGAAGTGGTTTGCATTGGCAGCAAACAATGTTGTGTCTTAAATTTTCATTATAACAAATTCTGAATATTGTTCTGGGTTTGTCTGTGTTGTACCTCATTTTTGTGCTGCTTTCAATCTCTTCTAGTTGACCCCTGACCCATCTTCAGCTGGGTCTTGTTGTCTGATATATGATAGCCCTGTGGGAATAAGATACACGTCTGGGAAAATGTTTCTTTTGACGAGCTTGGCCCAGGGCTGGCCTCTGAGAGTAGAAAGATTCTCAGTCTCATCAAAGGTATGTGCACAAATAAGACATTGATGGAGACATCACTGGTAAAGCGGCCAGTGATGAGACTTCATCAATGTCTTCATTAAGCATATGTGTCTTATTCTCATAATGTGTCAATACAGTTGGGTCCCACTTTACAGCAATTCGTTAATACGGACATTTCAGATTATAACCACAAATTTGTTTATACAACTCCCTGATTGGCTATTACGGCATCTGTGCACCACCCTAGTTGTTTACATCCTCCACGAGCTCAGTGTCTCTCGATTATGTCTGGAAACTTTCCAAAATTTTAAATTTTTTAAAGTTATTGAGTATGTTATATGTACTCTGATAATTATACTTATGTGTACCTTTACCTAAATAAACTTACATGCTGTGCTGGCAGATACACATTAAAATCACTAAGAGTGTCTCACTAGTGTTGAAGATGCCATAATAATAATAATTGCTCTGGGAAGCTTTAAATATCGTATATTATGTTAATATAGACATTTTCATTAATCCATCTATCATTTTTTTCAAAATTATTTAAGAAACACTACATATTATATAAACATAATACATACAACCATAGTAGAATAAATTGACAGAAATATGAGATGCGGTGACCAGGCGGCTTGTAGGAGTGACGGAAAGAATTCCTTTATCTCTAGTCCAGCAGTGGAGAAGTTGTGTACAGTAGTATTACCGGGGTAACTGTAGAACAATATTCCTTCCATACGCCTTCACTCATAGCGTCATTCGCTCTAAAAATGGTGTGTTGCATGCGAATGGGAGTGTTGCTGTTATTTATTCTACTGCACGAACATGAAGACAATTTGTACACAATGTAAGGTGTTTGTATTGTGGGGAAAAACACTTCACAGTCGTATGCATAATGCAAAATGAACGTGTATGAACACAAAGTCGACAGGTCTTAATACACCTTCATCTGACTGCCCTTAGTTTACACTCTAAGTTTGTTTACATTATCTGCATCTCTTTCTCATTAATGATAATAATAATAATAATCTTTCTTTCTTTCAACACGTCGGCCGTTTCCCACCGAGGCATGGTGGCCCAAAAGGAAAAACGAAAGTTTCTCCTTTTACATTTAGTAATACAGTGGACCCCCGAGTTTCGTAAAAACTTCACTCCTGAAGTCTGCTCAAGTGCCATTACCGAACGAATTTACTCCCTTAAGGAAAAATTTCACGTAGGTTAGTCTATTTCAGACCCCCAAAAATACACTTCCACAAGAACTTACAAAATTATACTTACATAATTGCACGATTTCCGGGGTATTCGTTAACCGAGGGTCCACTGTATATACATTTTAGTCGCATGGCTTACGGAGGAAGAATTCTATTCCACTTCCCCAATAATAATTAATAACCCTTGTGATAAAAAGAGGAGTCATAAACCTCTTCCTTTAACCCTTAAACTGTCCAAACGTAGATATACGTTCGCGTGCGTACTGCCCCGAACGTAGATCTACGGGTTTTTTCAAATGCTTTTAACCTTGCCACAATAAGCCTGAGTTGCCTAGAGATTAGAGAATGGGTCTGTGCACTCATTGTGTGCAGTATTACAACATGTGGGAATGACAAACAAAATGCACTCTTCATTTTAAAGAAAAAGAACAATTTATTTTTTTCTCAAAATAGTCGATCAGCTACGCACGTGAACGTATATCTACGTGTGGACAGTTTAAGGGTTAAATGCCAAGTTAACAGTGATTACACTCAGTGAAAAAGGTATGTCGATGACAATAAGCACAATAATAATAATAATAATAATAACCACTCTGGGGTGCTAAGGTAAGTAATGATGTAGTGTATACATATATGCATTTTACTTTTTCATTTTTTTATGCCTAATTCTATTGCTAACTTAATATATGATAGTGTAAATATGTTATCAGGCATTTATATGCATTTGTGAGTGTAAAAAAGGGTGATTCACTTTACGGCAGTATTCTGGAACCTAACCTGCCATATAAGCAAGGACCTACTGTATTAACCTACCTGTGCTTGTAGATAATGTCTTGTCTGCAACTCTCACAGTGTGTCAGTATTAACCTACGTGTGCTTGTAGAGTATGTCTTGTCTGCAACTCTCACAATGTGTCAGTATTAACCTACCTGTGCTTGTAGAGTATGTCTTGTCTGCAACTCTCACAATGTGTCAGTATTAACCTACCTGTGCTTGTAGAGTATGTCTTGTCTGCAACTCTCACAATGTGTCAGTATTAACCTA
>WNWK01011943.1:0-62026 GCA_009830355.1 Cherax destructor | reverse complement strand
AGGTTGGTGGATAAATTTCGGTAGGGTTTTAAAAAAAAAAAATTGAAAAAAGGAAAAGAGAAGGTGATGAGGATAAAAAAAGATTGGGTGAAAAAAAGATTGATATCGATTGATGGAAATAAATGGTAAAAATACCGACAAATGGAAAAATAAACACATAAGCAGTATAATGTGACCCTTTTATTACATTTTGCCCACGGGGGGGCCCATCAGTCACCAGAACCAAGAAATTTGCGGGCCCCTTTAAGTCACACAATGTTTTTAATTCACACTACTTTTAAGACTGTCACATGCATTTCCACCTGACCCAGCATTCCCCCTGACTATACCATACTAATTTTTCTCCATGTTACTCATTTTCCAGGTGACTGTCTGTGACTGATTCATGCGTGGGCGAAATTGTCAAAAAGGCACTTTATCTGTTTTATGTGTTTTTTTTTCCATATCAGATTGGGGGGAAGGGGTATGGAGGAGGTGAATGTATTCAGATATTTGGATGGACATGTCAGCAGAGGGGTTTGAAGGATAGGTGAATCAAAAATTGATGGGGGAAAAAAGGGTGAGTGGGCATTTGAGTCTGTGGAGAAAAAGAACTTTGCCCATGGAAGTAAAAAAGGGGAATGTATGAGAATATATTATCCAACACTCTTTAGGGGTGTAGCCAGGGTGAATGTTGCAGAGGAAAGGCTGGAGGCAGTGGAGATGTCATGTCTGAGGTCAATGTGGGGTGTGAAAAAAGCGAGTTTTTTTAAAAAGGAGGAGGAGGTGGGGGTTTCCAAAACTATTATCCAGAGTTGAGGGGGGGTTGTTGGGTGGTTGGACATGTAGAAGAATGGAACGAGACAGAAAAATTTTGAGGGGTAAAAATCTGTAGTGGAGGGAAGGGGGGAGGGGTCGGGGCCCAAAGGTTTGGGGGGAGGGGGAAAAGGGAAATTTTGTGTGCAGGGGGTTGGGCTTTGGCATGTGGAGCGATTTGATAGTAAAAGGAACAAATGGTTTTAATACTTGACGTGCTGTTGGAGTGTGAGCAAAGTAACATTTATGAAGGGATTCAGGGAAACCGGCAGGCCGGACTTGAGTCCTGGAGATGGGAAGTACAGTGTCTGCACTCTGAAGGAGGGGTGTTAGTGTTGCAGTTTTATAACTGTAGTGTAAAGCACCCCTCTGGCAAGACAGTGATGGAGTGAATGATGATGAAAGTTTTTCTTTTCGGGCCACCCTGCCTTGGTGGGAATCGGCCGATGTGTTAATAAAAAAATAATATATATATATATATATATATATATATATATATATATATATATATATATATATATATATATGTATTCATGCACTCAGCGGGTTCTGAGGAAGAATAAATATATTTACAAGGAAGAAGTTTTAACAGAAAAGAGAGACTCGGCTAGCACGGTCAACTGTTAAAACTCAGAACTCGGAGGGAACATGAACACACAAAAAAAAATTCTAGATATTGAACACTTAGTAACAAAACACACAGTCGACAATTTCTCTTAACTCAATCATCTAATTATACAGTCTATTTACATTTAACCCCAACTCTGCTAGGGTAAGATTTACATATGCAGAATGGTTATCATCTCTGGGTGGATCAAACTCTGTTACAATAGGTAACTCAACTTCTGATTGAGGAGGATCTACACTGGTATCAACAAATGATACTTGGGGATTTCTCAACACTTGTCGTGTACGCAAGGAGTAAAGACAATCAGGTTGTTCCTCTGACTCCCTACTAGAAGTTGAAGGTACAGGGTCAGACGGATTATCATTGTCAGTCACAACAGTCTGGTTGTCAGGGGCTTCGTCTTCGTCACATACTAACTTCATATGATCTAAATGTGATTCTTTACACTTACCCGTACTAAGTTCTCTAACTTTATGCTTATTGCCATTGATATGTTCGACTACTCGATACGGGCCAACAAACTTTTGGTCTAATTTAGGCATTGCTGAATTTTTATTAAAATTAATAATCATTACTCTCGACCATACTTTAATTTTAGTTGGTTTAGCTCGAGAATTAGTTACTCTAGTAAATTCTATTGTTGATTTATGAAGCGTTTCACGAACTCTTCTGAAAACACTCTGAGCTTGGCTGGTACGAGATGCTATGAAATCATCAGGGTTATACGACGGTTTTGGATTAGAATATAGCAACTCATAAGGCAAACGCTTGTCAACACCATACAAGGCGTAATGTGGCGTATCACCTATAGAAACATTGAAAGCAGAATTTATAGCACATTGAACATCAGGTATAACTTCATCCCAGGTTGAACTATTGGGATTAACAGTGGCTCTCAAGACATCGAGTACTTTTTTATTAGTTCTTTCTGCTAAACCATTGCTGGCAGGATGGTGTGGAACAATGGTCGATTTAGTAATCTTATACAAGGCACATAGGTTTTCTAGAATCTCGTTGCAAAACTCACCTCCATTATTGGATACTAAGGATTTAGGAGTGGTATGTCTACAGATTATACGTTCCTTAAACGCTTTAGCTACTGTCTCGGTGAAATGATCGACCATCACACACAGATGTTTATTGCCTTGCGTTGTACATTGAAAATTAGTTAGCAGATCTATTGCAACTCTTTTCCATGGCTCACTAGTAGTGGGATACATCTGGATAGGGTTGGGACCATTGATATTACCCTTGTGTTTCATACAAACACTACACTTCTTAGCATACTCGGTAATATCAGTTGCCATACGAGGCCAAAAGTACTTCAATCTGGCTTGTTTAATCGAACGATCCATACCAGGGTGTGCAACACCTGGTGCATCATGAATTAGCTGTAAAGCTACTTTTACTAGTGACTGAGGAATTACTAACTGGTATGCCTGTCTACTAGGTGTTCCCAGCTCGGTTACGCTATACAGTAATTCTTGGTTCATAACAAAGTCACTGATAGGTGCTGGTGGCTTCACAGTAAGAATAAGGTCTTCCTGGAGCAGGAATCGAGTCACACCAGACCCCAAGGGATCTGTTCTTTGGGCATTCTTTACATCCTCAGCACTAAACGGAGGATCAGCAGTTACTACGCTAACATGACGCGATAAAGCATCTGCAACTACATTTGACTTGCCAGGCAAGTGTTCAAAGGTAGGATTGAACTCTTGGATAGTCAAAGACCATCTGGCTAGTCTTCCAGTAGGTTTATTCTGGAATAATGGTATGAGAGGTGTATGATCTGTGAAGACATGGACAGGGTACTGATAAATTATGTCTCGGAAGTGTTTTAAAGACCACACTATTGCTAAGGCTTCTTGCTCAGTTACTGTATAATTCCTTTCAGCCTTTGTAAGGACTCGACTAGCAAATGCAACTGCGTTGTATTTACTATCGATCTTCTGTGCAAGGACTGCACCAATGCTTATTGAACTAGCATCAGTGGTTAAATAGAAAGGCTTCGTAAAATCTGGGAATTTAAAGATTGGAGCAGAAGTTAATCTTTCTTTCAAGGTTTGAAATGCTTTTTCCTGACTGAAGGTCCAAACAAATGGAGCATCCTTAAGCAACTCAGTTAGAGGAGCTGCTATCGAGGAAAAATTGGCAATGTATGATCTATAAAAACCTGCTAAGCCCACAAAGGATCTTATGGCATCAGCAGTTTTGGGAGTTGGAAAATTCAATACTGCATCTACTTTACTTCGGTCAGTCATAACCCCTCTAGGAGTGACTACGTGACCCAGAAACTTAATTTCTGATCTGAAAAATTGACATTTAGACAGTTTGATCTTTAGATTGGCTTCTTCAAGCTTACTCAGTACCTTCTCCAGTCTTTCTAAATGCTTGTCTACATCCTTAGACATAACAATTACATCATCTAAATATACCATTAGGTCTTTGCCTATAAGGCCTCTAAAGATATTGGTCATGAGCCTCGAGAATGTGATAGGCGAAGATCTTAATCCAAAAGCCATACGACAGAATTCGAAATGACCTGTTGGAGTGGAGAATGCGGTGAGCTCTTGGCTGTCCTCGTGAAGAGGAACTTGCCAAAACCCTTGTAACAAATCGAGGGTCGAGAAGACCTTATTATCTCCTATATTACATAACAGGTCGCCAAGAACCGGAAGTGGGAAACGATCTGGAATCGTTTTCGCATTTAACTTCCTAAAATCAATCACTGGGCGCCAAGTACCTTCCTTCTTAGGTACTAGGATTAAGGGCGCATTCCAGGGTGAGTTGCTGGGTACGCTAACACCATCGTCAAGCATCTTATTTATTAATTCCTCTGTGACAGCGACTTGTGAATGCGGCATCCTGTACGCAGGTACATAAATTGGTCTGGTACCAGGTTCAAGTGGGATACGATGGAACAGTAGGTTCGTTAAACCCATCTTCTCACCTGGTAAGGCAATTGCTCTACAGTGTTTATTCAACAAATTCAACAACCGTCCGACTTCATCTGGAAAGTCAGTAGAAGCCAAGTCTTTCTCTTCTACTGGTGGAATAGAATGGTCCGGTGAAGTGGATGGATCCTCCCTGGTTGAAATAGCACCGACCCACTGGTCAGGTGACAACTCATCCTCAACCCGAATAGGGTAAGGGTAGTGAAGAAGATCAACAATGATGATATTGGCTCTGAGGCGAACACTGTGACCCAAGGTATTAGCGACAAGCAGGAATATCTTGCTGTCTTGGACAGTATGTAAAGATGGCTCAACAAATAAACCCTTTACTCTGCAGGAATCACTGTCAACTAGGACATTGTCACCATCTGGGACATGGGGGACAACAACAGACACTCTAGTGAGGGCACTAGCTGCTACAGAGGTATCTTTCTGTAGACGGCAAGTGGCGTCGACAAGAGATTGCATTACTAATTTAAAATAATTGTTTTCCGACAAGGCGTCCCCTGTGGAGAAACTACTACTTGAATTAGTCAGCATTGCAGGGATAGACTCAGCACTCAAGGCGGTCTGGGATACCTCCGGCACCTGAGTAGGCTGGGCACTATCTTGCATGTCTAAATTTGTTGAGGGTGGAACACAGACTTGAGTGACAGGATTTCCAGTGCCTGGCCGCTTGGCAAGCTACTAGGTAACATATTGTCTTGCAAGTACTTAATCCGATCTGTAAACTGCAGCTGTATGGCAGACCTCGGATCCCAGTTGATAACCCCAAAATGGTACAACTAGGTCATCGATTTGTGCATGCCATCGGTAAGGATCAAGCACAATTCGGAAATCTCTCATGGCAGCAAATCCGAGTAGAAGGTCACCAGGGAAACTAATCTTATCAACGACAAGGAAGGAAGTGGTTAATTCTCTACCTTGGATGGAGAAAGTAAGAGTAGTCCGACCTCTGACAGGTAATTGAGAACCCACAACACCACGAAGGGTGGACACACAAGCTGGTTCTATGAGAAGGACATGTTTTAGCTGCTTATCCCTAAACAAACTAGACCTGATGATATTGACTTGTGCCCCAGAATCCATAAACACATGGACGGGTGTACCATACATGGATCCTTCTACTAAAGGACCCATATTTGCACTTGAACTAATATGCAAACAAGATGGCGGACTTTCATCAGTAAAGGTTTCTTCCACCTCATCTCCAAAAGTATCATCATCGATCACTGGAATTTCATCATTAATTTCCTCATTTATCTCATCTACAGAGCAATCATCATCAGTTACTGGAGTTGCATCACCGCAATCCTCTCCATCGAGATCACACAGAGCCTCGAAGGAATTTTGGATGGGGATGGAGTACTCGGTATCTCCTACTGTCACCATGGAGCGGTTTGACTGGGGCGCTCGGATTCCCCCGAGTTCGCAAACTGGGCTTGGTTCTGGTTATTAGGCTGAGAACCACGGCCTCTATTACCTCTTCTATTTCTACTGTATGAGCGTCCACGGAAGGATCTAGAATACCTGCGGCTATTCAAAGCATTACACTCAGAAGTATCATGGCCAGCTATCCTGTGATAAGTGCAATAAGGTAATTCTGGATAGGGCTCTTCGACAGTACGACGTTTCTTAGAGACATTGTCAGGACAGTTTACTGCAATATGACCTCTATAACCACAGTTGTAGCAGGTACGTCTACTGTGGTCACTATAGGTACTACGATTACTATGAGCATACTGACTTTTTACACTCCCTTTGGATGATGAACGGGAACGATAGTTACTAGGACCTTGCCGTGTTGCACAAACAACAGGCGGGACTGAATGCTGTAGCTCAGGTAATGTGGATTGTACAGATCTACGGTGAGGGAACGATTTGGGAGGACACAAATCACGTACATGTCCGAGAGCTTCAAGAGGTTCTACACTGACTGTTAGGGGACTTGCCTTATAAGCATATACTGCTGTAGGTGGCATCAATTGCTTAAGGGCACTATAAGCTGCAAATTGACCTACTGACCAACCATCCATTACATGGCCAGAAGGAAGAAAGAGGATTTTTGGAATCCAGTCGCAAACGATGATAAGAGGGCATCTAACCGGAAGGCGAATTAGCACAGCTCTTCATCGGGCCTAGGGACCGCGTTCACTAATTCCTTTAATACGATAAATGGATCTACAGCTTCCTTAGGATTGAGAAACTTACGTAATCTTGATTCATATTCTTCCCATTTAGTTAGATCCATTAAAATTCTCTTAAGTACCATTAACTCAAGATGTGCAATAGTAAGATTAATTTTGATTAGTTCCAAGTTATAATGTGTTTGCTATTGTATAGATTCACCCAGTGTCACCTGTCTGTTCAGCTATAGAGTTGTCTAGTATGCCGAGACGTCATACGTAACATGGCCGAGCTGTCGTGTCAGTAAATATGTGTACACTTGTGTAGTGTATCACAAGTATAGTAACCCCAGATGTTACACGTAGGCTCCCTTGTTACTTCTGTGACGTCAGAGCTCCCGATCCATGTGGCGATGACGTCACAGGCCTTCACTCTCAGTTCTAGGCTGACATACAAGCTGGACAGACGTGGCTGGGATCTCACAGACAAGTAAATATATCGTTACCATCCTTACAAGGAGTGTCTTTGACAACCTACTTATCTCTCTCAAGACCCACACAACATATATATATATATATATATATAAATGGGGTCCACCTCTGGTGTAAATTGTGGGTCCCATAGCCTCGGAGAAGTGGATAAAAAGGCTTCAAGGAAGAATATTTAGATGTCTTTCTGAAGCCATTTGAATATTTCACTTCCCCTACCACCCTATCTTTTATTAAATATATATAAAGATAGAGAGAGGGATAATTCTGTAATAATTGTTATGGGTTTGTTATTCATGCTTAAGAAAATGCAAATAAGACACAAAATAGGTGGGAAAGAGGGAGGGCCGAGGCGACGCCATGTGTGGGGGCTTGGGGGACCTCGAGCCCCTAAAGCTTCTTTAGTCCCCCAAATAAAAGTAGAAGTAATAATAACGCTGCTTCAGAACAAATCTACGCCTACCTTCCAACCAAGGGGCGACAGAAATTCTGGCGCCCCTTTACCCTCAGAGAAGGGGAAACAGTGTGTAGTAGTAGTAGCAGTAGTAGTAGCAGCAGCAGCAGTAGCAGTAGTAGTAGTAGTAGCAGAAGTAGCAGTAGTAGTATTAGTACTAGTAGTAGTAGTAGTAGCAGTAGTAGTAGTAGTAGCAGCAGCAGCAGTAGCAGCGCAGCAGTAGTAGTAGTAGTAGTAGTAGTAGCAGTAGTAGTACTAGTAGTAGTACTATTAACAGTAACAATAATATCGCAGTAGTTACGGGATAAATTGCGTGTGGATGGTCTGGAGAAGAAAGTACTGAGTCTGGTATACGTCAAGAGAGTTAGTTTACATATTGCTTCAGCTAGATTGCTATAGTCTAGTTTACTAACAAGAGAGATCCTAGACTTGCATCTCAACTTAGTGTTGCACAAGTCTGGAGTTGTTATTGGTGCACCAGTATGAACCACTCTGTGCACGTCACTCACTGGCTAAGGGCGTGCACTACCCTGCATGTGCACTACCCTGCATGTGCACTACCCTGCGTGTGCACTACCCCGCATGTACACTACCCCGCATGTGCACTACCCTGCATGTGCACTACCCTGCATGTGCACTACCCTGCGTGTGCACAACCCTGCGTGTGCACAACCCTGCGTGTGCACTACCCTGCGTGTGCACTACCGTGCATGTGCACTACCCGCATGTCCACTACCCTGCATGTGCACTACCCTGCGTGTGCACTACCCCGCATGTGCACTACCCTGCATGTGCACTACCTCGCGTGTGCACTACCCACATGTCCACTACCCTGCATGTGCATTACCCTGCGAGTGCACTACCCCGCATGTCCACTACCCTGTATGTGCACTACCCGGGTGTGCACTACCCTGCATGTGCACTACCCGCGTGTGCACTATCCCGGGTGTGCACTACCCTGCATGTGCATTACCCTATGAGTGCACTACCCCGCATGTCCACTACCCTGTATGTGCACTACCCTGCGTGTGCACTACCCCGCATGTGCACTACCCTGCATGTGCACTACCCGGGTGTGCACTACCCTGCATGTGCACTACCCGCGTGTGCACTATCCCGGGTGTGCACTACCCTGCGTGTGCACTACCCGCGTGTGCACTACCCGCGTGTGCACTACCCTGCATGTGCACTACCCTGCGTGTGCATTACCCTGCGTGTGCACTACCCTGCATGTGCACTACCCTGCATGTGCACTACCCTGCGTGTGCACTACCCTGCGTGTGCACTACCCTGCATGTGCAATACCCTGCATATGCACTACCCTGCATGTGCACTACCCTGCGTGTACATTACCCTGCGTGTGCACTACCCTCGTGTGCACTACCCTGCATGTGCACTACCCTGCGTGTGCACTACCCTGCATGTGCACTACCCTGCGTGTGCACTACCCTGCATGTGCACTACCCTGCGTGTGCACTACCTGCGTGTGCACTACCCGCGTGTGCACTACCCTGCATGTGCACTACCCTGCGTGTGCACTACCCTGCGTGTGCACTACCCGCGTGTGCACTACATTGCATGTGCACTACCCTGCGTGTGCACTACCCTGCGTGTGCACTACCCTGCGTGTGCACTACCCTGCGTGTGCACTACCCTGTGTGCACTCCCTGCTGTGCACTACCCTGCGTGTGCACTACCCTGCGTGTGCACTACCCTGCGTGTGCACTACCCTGCGTGTGCACTACCCTGCGTGTGCACTACCCTGCATGTGCACTACCCTGCGTGTGCACTACCCTGCGTTGGTGCACTACCCGTGTGCACTACCCGCTGTGCACTACCCTGCGTACTAAGCTGCACTACCCTGCGTGTGCACTACCCTGCGTGTGCACTACACTGCTGTGCACTACCCTGCGTGTGCACTACCCGCGTGTGCACTACCCTGCGTGTGCACTACCGTCACTACCCTGCTGTGCACTACCGCTGTGCCACCGCGTGTGCACTACCCGCGTGTGCACTACCCGCGTGTGCCTACCCTGCGTGTACTACCCTGCGTGTGCACTACCCTGCATGTACACTACCCTGCGTGTGCACTACCCGCGTGTGCACTACATTGCAAGCGCACTACCCTGCGTGTGCACTACCCTGCGTGTGCACTACCCTGCGTGTGCACTACCCTGCGTGTGCACTACCCTGCGTGTGCACTACCCTGCGTGTGCACTACATTGCATGTGCACTACCCTGCGTGTGCACTACCTTGTTCTGGTTTCAGCAATTCATCAATTCCGGTTGTCACTGGTGTGTCGTTCTTAGATCTATTACCCAACAAGCATTCTTAGTCTCTCCGTCTCCCACTTAGTCTCTCCGTCTCCCACTTAGTCTCTCCGTCTCCACTAAGTCTCTCCGTCCCCATTTAGTCTCTCCTTCCCCATTAGTCTCTCCGTCTCCACTTAGTCTCTCCGTCCCCACTTAGTCTCTCCGTCTCCCTTAGTCTCTCCTTCCCCACTTAGTCTCTCCGTCCCCACTTAGTCTCTCCTTCCCCAATTAGTCTCTCCGTTTCCCACTTAGTCTCTCCGTCTCCCACTTAGTCTCTCCGTCTCCCACTTAGTCTATCCGTCTCCCACTTAGTCTCTCCGTCCCCCACTTAGTCTCTCCATCCCCCACTTAGTCTCTCCTTCCCCCAATTAGTCTCTCCGTCTCCCACTTAGTCTCTCCGTCTCCCACTTAGTCTCTCCGTCTCCCACTTAGTCTCTCCGTCTCCCACTTAGTCTCTCCGTCCCCCATTTAGTCTCTCCTTCCCCCACTTAGTCTCTCCGTCTCCCACTTAGTCTCTCCGTCCCCCACTTAGTCTATCCGTCCCCCACTTAGTCTATCCGTCCCCACTTAGTCTATCCGTCCCCCACTTAGTCTATCCGTCCCCCACTTAGTCTCTCCGTCCCCACTTAGTCTCTCCATCCCCACTTAGTCTCTCCTTCCCCAATTAGTCTCTCCGTCTCCCACTTAGTCTCTCCGTCTCCCACTTAGTCTCTCCGTCCCCCACTTAGTCTATCCGTCCCCCACTTAGTCTCTCCGTCCCCCACTTAGTCTATCCGTCCCCACTTAGTCTATCCGTCCCCCACTTAGTCTATCCGTCCCCCACTTAGTCTCTCCGTCCCCACTTAGTCTCTCCTTCCCCACTTAGTCTATCCGTCCCCCACTTAGTCTCTCCGTCCCCACTTAGTCTCTCCGTCCACCACTTAGTCTCTCCGTCTCCCACTTAGTCTCTCCATCCCCACTTAGTCTATCCGTCCCCACTTAGTCTCTCCGTCCCCCACTTAGTCTATCCGTTCCCCACTTAGGCTATCCGTCCCCCACTTAGTCTATCCGTCCCCCACTTAGTCTATCCGTCCCCACTTAGTCTATCCGTCCCCCACTTAGGCTATCCACTCGTCTCTTTGCCAGTCTATTTCATGATTCGTTTAGTCATCTACTCGTCTGTCTATTCGACACTCGTCTGTCTATTCGACACTCGTCTGTCTATTCGACACTCGTCTGTCTATTCGACACTCGTCTGTCTATTCGACACTCGTCTGTCTATTCGGCACTCGTCTGTCTATTCGACACTCGTCTGTCTATTCGACACTCGTCTATCTGTTCCTTCTCGTGTTGCTGTGACAGCTAATGTTGATACCGCGTCATGTCACAAACACTCTCTGGTATTATCTATCACACACTGGTGTTATCTCTCCCACACTGGTGTTATCTCTCACACACTGGTGTTATCTCTCACACACTGGTGTTATCTCTCACACATGATACTCCACTGGTGTTATCTCTACACACTGGTATTATCTCTCACACACTGGTTTATCTCTCACACACTGGTATTATCCTCACACACTGGTTTATCTCTCACACTGGTATTATCTCACACACTGGTGTTATCTCCACACTGGTATTATCTCACACACTGGTGTTATCTCTCACACACTGGTGTTATCTCTCACACACTGGTGTTATCTCTCACACACTGGTGTTATCTCACACACTGGTGTTATCTCTCACACACTGTGTTATCTCTCACACACTGGTGTTATCTCTCCCACACTGGTGTTATCTCTCACACACTGGTGTTATCTCTCACACACTGGTGTTATCTCTCACACACTGGTGTTATCTCTCACACACTGGTATTATCTCTCACACACTGGTGTTATCTCTCACACACTGGTGTTATCTCTCACACACTGGTGTTATCTCTCACACACTGGTGTTATCTCTCACACACTGGTGTTATCTCTCACACACTGGTGTTACCTCTCACACACTGGTGTTATATCTCACACACTGGTGTTATCTCTCACACACTAGTGTTATCTCTCACACACTGGTGTTATCTCTCACACACTTGTGTTATCTCTCACACACTGGTGTTATCTCTCACACACTGGTATTATCTCTCACACACTGGTATTATCTCTCACACACTGGTAATATCTCTCACACACTGGTATTATATCTCACACACTGGTATTATCTCTCACACACTGGTATTATCTCTCACACACTGGTATTATCTCACACTCTGGTGTTATCTCTCACACACTGGTGTTATTTCTCACACACTGGTATTGTCTCTCACACACTGGTATTATCTCTCACACACTGGTGTTATCTCTCACACACTGGTATTATCTCTCACACACTGGTGTTATCTCTCACAAACTGGTATTATCTCTCACACACTGGTGTTATCTCTCACACACTGGTATTATCTCTCACACACTGGTGTTATCTCTCACACACTGATGTTATCTCTCAAACACTGGTATTATCTCTCACACACTGGTGTTATCTCTCACACACTGGTGTTATCTCTCACACATTGGTATTATCTCTCACACACTGGTGTTATCTCTCACACACTGGTATTATCTTTCACACACTGGTGTTATCTCTCACATACTGGTATTATCTCTCACACACTGGTGTTATCTCTCACACACTGGTAGTATCTCTCACACACTGGTGTTATCTCTCACACACTGGTGTTATCTCACACTGGTGTTATCTCTCACACACTGATATTATCTCTCACACACTGGTGTTATCTCTCACACACTGGTATTATCTCTCACACATTGGTGTTATCTCTCACACACTGGTATTATCTCTCACACACTGGTGTTATCTCTCACACACTGGTGTTATCTCTCACACACTGGTGTTATCTCACACACTTTGGTGTTATCTCTCACACACACTGGTGCTATCTCTCACACACTGGTGTTATCTCTCACACACTGGTGCTATCTCTCACACACTCTGGTGTTTTTTCTCACTCTGGTATTATCTCTCACACACTCTGGTGTTTTTTCTCACTCTGGTATTATCTCTCACTCTGGTGTTATCTCTCACACACACTGGTGTTATCTCTCACTCTGGTAGTATCTCCCACTCTGGTATTATCTCTCACTCTGGTATTATCTCTCACTCTGGTGTTATCTCTCTCTCTCTCTGGTGTTATCTCTCTCTCTCTCTGGTGTTATCTCTCTCTCTCTCTGGTGTTATCTCTCACTCTGGTGTTATCTTTCACAAACTCTGGTGTTATCTCTCACAAACTCTGATGTTATCTCTCACACACTGCTGTTATCTATCAAAAATTCTGATGTTATCTCTCTCAGGGTACTCAGCAGCAGCAGCGTACCCTGACCTACAGCGCTGCATTAATTATTCAGCAGATGACTGGCCAGGAGACATGTCATGTGCTCATTGTACTCACCTAATTGTGGTTGAAGGGGTCGATTCATAGCTCCTGGCCCCGCCTCTTCACTGGTCGCCACTAGGTCCACTCTCCCTGCTCCATGAGCTTTATCGTATCTCTTCTTAAAGCTATGTATGGATCCTGCCTCCACTTGATTGTGTGTGTGTGCACTCATTTATGGTTGCAGTGGTCGATTCACAGCTCCTGGCCCCCCTCTTCACTTGTCGATATTAGGTCCATTTTATCCCTGCTCCATGAGCTTTATCGTATCTTTTCTTAAAGCTATGTATGGATCCTGCCACCACTACATCACTCTCCAGATTGTTCCACTTCCTGACAACTCTATGAGTGAAGAAGTACTTCCTAACATCCCTATGACGTATCTGAATTTTTAACTTCCAACTGTGACCCCTTGTTATGTTCCATCTCTGGAACATTCTGTCTCTGTCCACCTTGTCAATTCCTCTCAGTATTTTATATGTAGTTATCATGTCTCCCCTATCCCTTCTGTCCTCCAATGTTGTCAGAATGAGTTCCCTTAACCTCTCCTCGTAAGACAAACTCCTGAGGTAGGTGTGTTAGTTGTGTGTGTGTGTGTACTCACCTAATTGTGGTTGCAGGGGTCGAGACTCCTGTGTGTGTGTGTGAGTGTGTGTGAGTGTGTGTGTGTGTGTGTGTGTGTGTGTGTGTATGTGTGTGTGTGTATGTGTGTGTGTGTATGTGTGTGTGTGTGTATGTGAGTGTGTGTGTGTGTGTGTGTGTGTGTGTGTGTGTGTGTGTGTGTGTACTCACCTAATTGTACTCACCTAATTGTGGTTGCAGGGGTCGAGACTCAGCTCCTGGCCCCGCCTCTTCGCTGTCCGCTACTGGGTCTCTGCTCTCCCTGCTCCATGAGCTCTATCATACCTCGTCTTAAAACTATGTATGGTTCCTGCCTCCACTATATCTTTCTCTAGACTATTCCACTTCCTGACTACTCTGTGGCTGAAGAAATGCTTCCTAACATCCCTTTGACTCATCTGAGTCTTCAGCTTCCAGTTGTGTGTGAGTGTTGTGTGTGTATGTGTGTGTGTATATGTGTGTGTGTAGTGTGTGTGTGTGTGTATGTGTGTGTGTGAGTGTGTGTAGGGGAATGTGTGTGTGTGTGTGTTGTAGTGTAGTGTGTGTGTGTGAGTTTAGTGTGTGTAGTGTGATGTGTGTGTGTGTATTGTGTGTGTGTATGTGTGTGTGTGTGATGTGTGTGTGAGTGTGTGTGTGGTGTGTGTGTGTGTGTGTGTGTGAGTGTGTGTGTGTGTGTGAGAGTATCTGGTTAAGACTGGTACAGTATAAATGATCACCCAACTCGCTGTCAAATGTTGAGTATACTGAGAGAGGTATTCTGAATTATTATACTATGATGTAGCATACTATGAGGTAATATACTGAGATTGTAGTATACTGGGAGAGGTATACAGTGAGGTAGTATTCAAGGATGTAGTATACTGAGGTAGAATACTGTGAAGTAGTGTACTGTGAGTGGTAATATACTGGGAGACGTATTCTCTGAGGTAGTATACTATGAGAGGTATACTGTGATGTAGAATGCTGTGAGGTAGTATATTAGGAGGTAGTATTCTGTAACGTAGTATACTGAAAGAAAATATACTGGGAGGTCGTATACCTTGAGTTAATATATCCTGAGAGTATAATATGATGAAGTATACCAGGAGAGGTATACTGAGATTTAGTATACTGTGAAGTAGTATACTGTGAGGAAGTATACTGAGGTAGTATAATGTGAGGTCGTATACTGGGAGGTAGTATATTGTGAGTTAGTATACTGAGGGCAGTATTCTGTGATATATAGTATACTGTGATATGTAGTATACTGGGAGATTTAGTATATTGGAAGATGTATTATACTGGGAGATTTAGTATAGTGGGAGATATACAATACTGGGAGAGAGTATACTGCGAGGTAGTGTTCTGGGAGTCAGTATACTAGGATGTAGTATACTAGGAGATGTATACAGAGAGGCAGTATAATAGATGGTAGTATACTGGGAGAGGTATTGTGAGTTAGTATACTGTGAGTTATTATACTGTGAAGTAGTATACTGTGAGTTAGTGAGGGGGAGGTAATATACTTAGGTAGTATAATGTAAGGTAGCATACTAGGAAGTAATATACTGGAAGGTAATATAACTTGGAGTATTCCTGGAGAAGGTTTCGGGGGTTATCGCCCCTCCGGCCCGATCTGAGACTAGGCCTCGTGGTGGATCAGGGTCTGATCAACCAGGCTGTTACTGCTGGCCACACGAAAACTGATGTACGAACCACAGCCCGGCTGGTCAGGTACCGACTTTAGGTGCCTGTCCAGCGCCTTTTTGAAGACAGCCAGGGGCCTATTGGTAATCCCCCTTATGTATGCTGGGAGGCAGTTGAACAGTCTTTGATCCCTGACACTTATTGTGTTGTCTCTCAGTGTACTCGTGGTTCCCCTGTTTCTCATTGGGAAAATGTTGCATTTCCTGCCGCTTCTTTTGCTTTCGAAGGGAGTGATTTTCGCGTGCAAGTTTGGTACTAATCCCCCTAGGATTTTCCAAGTGTATATTATCATGTATCTTTCTCGCCTGCATTCCAGGGAATACAAATCAAGGTGCTTTAACCGTTCCCAGTAATTTAGGTGCTTGATCGTACTTATGTGTGCCGTGAAAGTTCTCTGTACACTCTCCAGGTCAGCAATTTCGCCTGCCTTGAAGGGGACAGTTAGTGTACAACAGTATTCCAGCCTAGAGACACAAACGATTTGAAGAGAATCATCATGGGCTTGGCATCCATAGTTTTGAAGGTTCTCATTATCCATCCTATCATTTTTCTAGCAGATGTGGTAGATACATTGTTGTGGTCTTCGAAGGTGAGATCCTCTGACATTATCACTCCCAGGTCCTTCACATTAGTTTTTCGCTCTATTGTGTAGTTAGAATTTGTTGTATACCCTGATACAGTCTTAATTTCCACAAGTTTTCCATATCTGAGTAGATGAAATTTCTCTTCATTGAACTTCATATTGTTTTCAGAGGCCCATTTGAAGATTTGGTTGATGTCTGCTTGGTGTCTTGCGGTGTCTTCGATGGAGGTCACTGTCATGGCAATTCGGGTGTCATTTGCAAAGAAAGATAGTATAGTAGTATACAGGGGTAGTATAATGGGAAGTAGTATACAAGGAAAGTAGTATACTGGAAGGTAATATACTAAGAAGCATAATATTCTGGGAGGTAATATACTCAGAGTGTTAGTATAATTGGAGATAGCATACTTGGAGGAAGTGCACTGGGAGGTAGTATACTGACCTAACTCTTACTTAACTCTGTTGACTGTCAGAAAGTTGAAACCCCATCTGTCAACTTTTACCATGGTCGCTCTTGTCGAAGGCTTCTACATTCTGTTTGTCTTCCAGTGCATCCAAAGCCGTGTCGTAGTGGTCCAATAGTTGTGAGAGGCAGGAACGACTTGCTCTAAAACCATGCTGCCCTGGGTTCTGCAGTTGTTGGGAATACACTTGGTATTACAAACTCAGTTATACAAAGAAAAAGTTCTTGTACCTTGCTGTAAATCACGTCTCCTAGCAAGGTGATTACTACTTCCACTACTACTATTTACTCGTTCCCATTCTGTCACTCCCTCTCCCTGATTTCTCTTGTTTATATTCTAGCCTCCTTCCCTCCTTGTTTCAGTGTGACTGGTTAATAGTCCAGGTCGGACCAAAACGTCGCCATAAGTTTCAGTCTCTGAGTGCGAGATATTTATGTAAATTATGGTAAAGACGAATGCAAAGGGATAGTTTTCAGTACCCGTATATTCCCTTCTGTATCTATGTAACTGTACTTGTGTATACCTGAATTAACTTACCCAATTAACTGACTTACAAAGCTGACAATGAATCAGAGTAGTTGGTTGCCATGGCAAACTACTCTAACCTTACTGCCAGTTTGCCTGGTACAGAGGATATGCACGAATGGATGTGTGATGAACACCTTAGCTAACATTCTTGCTGCTTGAAACCCTTTCATATATTTTTATAATATGGGGCATCAGTGCTATTGGCCTATAGTTATTTGCTATTACTTGCTGCCATCTTTGTGGAATGGGGTTATATCTGCCGTTTTTGATGACTGTGGAATGCCTTCCCTCTCGATACAATATTTAAGGCAAGTAACAGAGGTTTCATGCAGTTCTTGATGAACATGGAGTTCCACCAATTTAGGCCTAGTGCAGCGTGCATTGGCATGTTCTTAATTGTTTTTTGAAGTCAAGTGAGATTATGGTTATGTCAGAAATTCTGGAAACCTTGACAATGTTTTGAATCTCATTCA
Organism: Cherax destructor; assembly: GCA_009830355.1. Taxonomy (NCBI): domain Eukaryota; kingdom Metazoa; phylum Arthropoda; class Malacostraca; order Decapoda; family Parastacidae; genus Cherax; species Cherax destructor. Next base: position 44,485 of record WNWK01011943.1, on the reverse strand, counting down.
CACACACACTCACACACACACACACACACACACACACACACACACACACACACACACACACACACACCAAGACTGGACCTTGTATTCACCCTGAACAGCTCAGATATTGAAGACATAACACACGAGAGCCCCCTGGGAGCCAGTGACCATATGGTGCTGAGCTTTGAGTACATTGTAGAGCTACAGGTGGAGAGGGAAAACGGTACCGAAAGAGACAAACCAGATTTTAAAAGAGGAAACTACACAGGCATGAGGAATTTCCTGCAGGAGGTTCAGCGGGAAAGGGAAATGGACGGACAGACAATAAATGAAATGATGGAATACGTAGGGGCAAAGTGCAAGGAGGCAGAGGAACGGTTTATACCCAGAGGAAAAAGATTAAACGGAAGGCCAGAAAGAGCCCCTGGTTTACCCAAAGGTGCAGGGAGGCAAAGACTCAGAGTGTCAGAGAATGGAAAAGGTACAGAAGGCAAAGAACCCAAGTAAACAAAGAGATTAGTAGAAGAGCTAGAAACGAGTATGCACAGGTACGGAGGGAGGCCCAGAAACAGTACGAAAACGGCATAGCATCGAAAGTTAAGTCCGACCCGAAACTGATGTACAGTCACATCAGAAGGAAGACAACAGTTAAAGACCAGGTGATAAGGCTGAGGAGAGAAGATGGATAACTCACAAGTAACGATCAAGAGGTATGTGAGGAGCTCAACTTGAGGTTTAAGGAAGTATTCACAGTGGAGGAAGGAAGGCAGCTGGGTAGACAGGACGGGGTGCATCACCAACAAGGGATGTACCAAGTGCTAGAGGGCATACACACAACTGAGGAGGAGGTGAAGCAGTTACTCAGTGACCTTGATACCTCAAAGGCGATGGGTCCGGACAATATCTCCCCGTGGGTTCTTCGGGAAGGAGCTGAGGTACTGAGTGTGCCACTTACCATAATATTCAACACATCCCTTGAAACTGGGCAGCTACCCGAGGTATAGAAGAAGGCCAACGTAGTCCCCATCTTTAAAAAAGGAGACAGAAAGGAGGCACTAATTTAGACTGGTGTCACTTACATGTATAGTGTGCAAAGTCCTGGAGAAAATCATCAGGAAAAGAATGGTGGAGCACCTCGAGCTGAACAGGATAATAAACACCAGACAGCACGGTTTCCGGGAAGGCAAATCCTGTGTAACAAACCTCCTAGAGTTCTATGATAAAGTAACAGAGGTAAGGCAAGAGAGAGAATGGTGGGTTGATTGTCTCGAAGTATTCCATGTAAAGATTAGCAAGAACAGGAGATAGAGGAGAGCCCATAGCGACACCAAAGGTTTGAGAATAATATTTACCCTGAAAGGAAAAGGAGTTAGAGTCCCCACAAAGGCGGATAAGAGACTGTCCTTCTTCCCACTATTGGTGGGTTGATTGCATTTTCCTGGACTGCAGGAAGGCCTTCGACACAGTTCCTCACATGAGATTAGTAAAGAAGTTGGAAGAACAAGCATGTATAACAGGAAGGGCACTGGAATGGATCAGGGAATACCTCACAGGGAGGCAACAACGGGTCATGGTGCGTGATGAGGTATCACAGTGGGCGCCTGTGACGAGCGGCGTACCGCAGGGGTCAGTCCTAGGACCAGTGTTATTCTTGGTATATGTAAATGACATTACGGATGGGATAGACTCAGAAGTGTCTCTGTTCGCAGATGATGTGAAATTAATGAGGAGAATCACATCGGAAGAGGACCAAGCAGGACTTCAAACAGACCTGGACAAGCTTGACATCTGGTCTAGCAACTGGCTTCTCGAATTCAATCCCACCAAATGCAAAGTCATGAAGATCGGAGAAGGGCAAAGAAGACCGCTGACAGAGTACAGGCTAGGCGGACAAAGGCTACAAACCTCGGCAAAGGAGAAAGACCTTGGGGTGAGTATAACGCCAAGCACGTCTCCGGAGGCACACATCAACCAGATAACTGCGGCAGCATATGGGCGACTGGCAAACCTAAGATTAGCGTTCTGTTCCCTTAACAAGGAATCGTTCAAGACACTGTACACCGTGTACGTCAGGCCCATACTAGAATATGCAGCACCAGTCTGGAACCCACACCTGGTCAAGCACGTAAAGAAACTAGAGAAAGTGCAAAGGTTTGCGACAAGGTTAGTTCCACAACTCAGGGGTCTGTCCTATGAAGAAAGGTTGAGGGAAATAGGACTAACAACACTGGAGGAAAGAGGGTCAGAGGAGACATGATAACGACATACAAAATACTGCGGGGAATCGACAAGGTAGACAGTGACAGGATGTTCCAGAGAGGGAACACAGAAACAAGTTGACACAACTGGAAGCTGAAGACTCAGATGAGTCAAAGGTATGTTAGGAAGCATTTCTTCAGCCACAGAGTAGTCAGGAAGTGGAATAGTCTAGAGAAAGATATAGTGGAGGCAGGAACCATACATAGTTTTAAGACGAGGTATGATAAAGCTCATGGAGCAGGGAGAGCAGAGACCCAGTAGCGGACAGCGAAGAGGCGGGGCCAGGAGCTGAGTCTCGACCCCTGCAACCACAATTAGGTGAGTACACACACACACACACACGCACAAACACACACACACACACACACACACACACACACACATACTGCCCCCGGTGGCCTAGTGGGTAAAGCTCTCGCTTCACGCACAGAGGGGCCGGGTTCTATTCCCGGTGGGGCAGAAACATTTCGAAGTGTTTCCTTACACACACACACACACATACATACAACAGGCCTAGTGTCAAATCGACATGTGCCTAGGACAAAATGGTAACTAACTAACTAACACACACACACACACACACACACACACACACACACACACACACACATATGATAAAGCTCACGGAGCAGGGAGAGCAGAGACCCAGTAGCGGACAGTGCAGAGGCGGGGCCAGGAGCTGAGTCTCGACCCCTGCAACCACAATTAGGTGAGTACAATTAGGTGAGTACACACACACACACACACACACACAAAACACACAAACACAAGATACTATAAATTAAAAGTATTTGGAGAGAGAAAGAGGAATTTACAAGTGTTTTTACATATAGTGGCAAAGTTGAGAAGTAAAAAAAATGGAGTGAAAGAGAAATGCTCTGCTCTGGTAATGTCAAGAAAGATAATGAAAGAAATGAAGTGAACTGAGAAACACAAACAAAAAAACCCAGCAAGCTTGTTTGGAGGTGTGTGTTGTTATCAGTGATGGTACTCAACACGGCTGTAAACACTCTGAGAAGCGTCGCTTGGAGATATTGATTGTGAGTTGCACCCAAGACGTTTGTCATGGTTAGTGACAACACCACCACCAAGAGCCACACCCAGCCGTCACTTGCACCACTTGTGGCTGACACCAAGAGCCACACCCAGCCGTCACTTGCACCACTTGTGGCTGACACCAAGAGCCACACCCAGCCGTCACTTGCACCACTTGTGGCTGACACCAAGAGCCACACCCAGCCGTCACTTGCACCACTTGTGGCTGACACCAAGAGCCACACCCAGCCGCCACTTGTGGCTGACACCAAGAGCCACACCCACCCGCCACTTGTGGCTGACACCAAGAGCCACACCCACCCGCCACTTGTGGCTGACACCAAGAGCCACACCCACCCGCCACTTGTGGCTGACACCAAGAGCCACACCCACCCGCCACTTGTGGCTGACACCAAGAGCCACACCCAGCCACCACTTGTGGCTGACACTACACAATTAAAGGCTAGTTGTGTTTGCCGCTGCGCGACCCAAGGAAAATATTCCCGTAATGCGCTTGAAGGCTCGAGACTGGAATAGTGCAGAGTGCGGCATAAGTTGATAATGTTGTTAAATATTAGCATTAATGATCTGAATGGACTTGGAAGAGGCATTTATAAGAAATATTCTGATATAAGGGTTCAGGGTAATTAGATGCGACACGCAGAAATTATCTCATTAAAAGCAGTATTTCATTTTTTTTTAATTTCATCCAAAGAAACTAAATTTGGACGTCCACAGGACAAACTCAATCCAAACTTTTCTCTAAGTAAGTCTGACCAGCGTTTAAGAAATTAATTGCAGTAAATAGGTAATAACTAAGAAAATAAGTAACCCAATTACATATAACTCAATAACCATAACATACAATTATTTACCACTAGTCTTGTGGCCAGACAGATGTTATACACACATAAAACAACAGTAAGTTAATTTAACCTGGTATAACAAAGTCAAACACTCTGACTTATTTCTCATCAGAAGATAAATTTTCCAATTATTTTACAGAAACCAATTTAATTAATAAAAGTGGCACATGATAACTTACACAACCTGACATCAACAGATTGATTCCTCTGAGGAAAACACATCAACACTAAGTGTTTAAAAGGACCTCAATGGAAATAAGTCACTTTGTCTAACTTTTTGGGTTATCTTAGGTTGTCTACATATTTGTTGCTATGTATGATAATCTGTGTACAGTGGACCCCCGGTTATCGACCTTTCCTGAATAACCTTTCTGACTTAAAACCGACCAGACGATGCATTCTGCACTTATTGCACAGAATACAACAAAATTTGTGGCTACACAGCCAAAACCCACGACACTTTCTATGTGTCTCACACCATGTGTCTCACACCATGTGTCTCACACCATGTGTCTCACACCATGTGTCTCACACAATGTGTCTCACACATGTGTCTCACACCATGTGTCTCACACCATGTGTCTCACACCATGTGTCTCACACAATGTGTCTCACACAATGTGTCTCACACCATGTGTCTCACACCATGTGTCTCACACCATGTGTCTCACACCATGTGTCTCACACCATGTGTCTCACACAATGTGTCTCACACCATGTGTCTCACACAATGTGTCTCACACCATGTGTCTCACACAATGTGTCTCACACCATGTGTCTCACACATGTGTCTCACACCATGTGTCTCACACAATGTGTCTCACACCATGTGTCTCACATCTACAATGTGTCTCACACAATGTGTCTCACACCATGTGTCTCACACCATGTGTCTCACACAATGTGTCTCACACAATGTGTCTCACACCATGTGTCTCACACAATGTGTCTCACACCATGTGTCTCACACAATGTGTCTCACACCATGTGTCTCACACCATGTGTCTCACACCATGTGTCTCACACCATGTGTCTCACACCATGCATCAACCATTGAAGATTGATGACCTCAATTGTTTTAATAGGAATACACTAAACCCTTAGGGGTCATATAGCGTCTGTGGAATGGGAAGCGGTTAATTAAATACGATCCAAGAAAGAGGAAGATAAGTCACGTTCCTTGGATTAAGAGCCCCTCAGCAGCATCAAGGCAAAATAATACAATAAGGTATAATAATACTCTACCAATTCGAGATTAAAGCTGGCACAATGGGATCAGGAGTCTTTATTAAATATACCAACTTTGTCCTGAGTAGGACACACACACACACACGCACACACACACACACACGACATACAAAATACTGCGGGGAATCGACAAGGTAGATAGTGACAGGATGTTCCAGAGAGGGAACACAGAAACAAGGGGACACAACTGGAAGCTGAAGACTCAGATGAGTCAAAGGGATGTTAGGAAGCAATTCTTCAGCCATAGAGTAGTTAGGAAGTGGAATAGTCTAGCGAACGATATAGTGGAGGCGGGAACCATACATAGTTTTAAGACAAGGTATGATAAAGCTCATGGAGCAGGGAGAGCAGAGACCCAGTAGCGGACAGCGCAGAGGCGGGGCCAGGAGCTGAGTCTCGACCCCTGCAACCACAATTAGGTGAGTACAATTAGGTGAGTATACACAGGGGTCAGTCCTAGGACCGGTGCTGTTTCTGGTATTTGTGAACGACATGACGGAAGGAATAGATTCAGAGGTGTCCCTGTTTGCAGATGATGTGAAGTTGATGAGAAGAATACATTCGGACGAGGAACAGGCAGAACTACAAAGGATCTGGACAGGCTGCAGGCCTGGTCCAGAAACTGGCTCCTGGAGTTCAACCCCACCAAGTTCAAAGTCCTGAAGATTGGGGAAGGACAAAGAAGACCGCAGACGGAGTACAGTCTAGGGGGCCAGAGACTACAAACCTCACTCAAGGAAAAGGATCTTGGGGTGAGTATAACACAGGGCACATCTCCTGAGGCGCACATCAACCAAACAACTGCTGCAGCATATGGGCGCCTAGCAAACCTAAGAACAACATTCCGACATCTAAATAAGGAATCATTCAGGACACTGTACACCGTGTACGTTAGGCCTATATTGGAGTATTCAGCACCAGTTTGGAACCAACACCTAGCCAAGCACGTAAGGAAACTAGAGAAAGTGCAAAGGTTTGCAACAAGACTAGTCCCGGAGCTAAGGGGCATGTCCTACGAGGAGAGGTTAAGGGAGATCGACCTGATAACACTGGAGGACAGGAGAGATAGGGGGATATGATAACGACATATAAAATACTGAGAGGAATCGACAAGGTGGACAGAGACAGGATGTTCCAGAGATGGGACACAGCAACAAGGGGTCACAGTTGGAAGCTGAAGACTCAGATGAGTCACAGGGATGTTAAGAAGTATTTCTTCAGTCACAGAGTTGTCAGGAAGTGAAATAGTCTGGGAAGGGATGTAGTGGAGGCAGGATCCATACATAGCTCTAAGAAGAGGTATGATAAAGCTCATGGAGCAGGAAGAGTGAACCAGCAGCGACCAGTGAAGAGGCGGGGCCAGGAGCTATGATTCGACCCCTGCAACCACAATTAGGTGAGTACATTTAGGTGAGTACACACATATACAACAATATGAGCCACGTCCTGCATAATGGAATATGACAGGCAAACATAACTTTTGTTCCCGCTGTATAACCTTTTTCTAACACGGGCCTTCTCCCACAAAGGAAGGGCGATCAGTAAAAAGAAACACTTTCACCATCATCCATTCAGTCCCTGTCTTGCCAGAAGCGTGTTTCAGATAACCCATAGAACTGTAACATCCCCACCCCTCCTTCAGAGTGCAGGCACTGTACTCTCCTCTTCCAGGACACAAATATGACTAACCATTTTTCCCGAATCCTCCTCGCTCACACTCCAACAGCACGTCAAACTATAAAAAACACTTACCTCCACACCCTCACATAAGCCAGGTGGATGTCCAAGACCCTCGCACACCAAACCTTAATCCAATCCATCCCACCTATGCTAGGACGACCCCTACCTCTTCTTCTATCAACCCCGAATTTATACACCTTCCTAATCATCCTATTTTACTCCATCCTCTCTAAATGTCTAAACCACCTCAACAACTTCTCCTCATCCCTCTGGATAATACTTTTGGTAACTTAACAGTTCCTCTTAATCTCCAAACTACGAAATCTCTGCATAATATTCACACCAAACATTGCCTCAGACACAACATCTCCACTGCCTTCAGCGTCCTTCTCGCTGCAACATTTACAACCCATGCTTCACACCCATGTAAGAGTGTTGGTACCACTACACTGGAACATTCCCCCTTTTGCATACATGGATAAGGAGTAACTATCATAAAGAATAGGACAACAACACACTGCGGATGTAACCAAATTCTATAACTAAAAACTAATGTACTCAACACACGTCACAACCTGCAGGAAAAACAATAGCGTCAGGCTCCTGACACAGCTTTCAGAACAGGTATAAAAGGGCCTTCCATGCTAAGAGTAAGAAAATCCGGCAAGTGGGAAAAGGTCGAACTGTGATTGGACCACTACAACTAGAATTAAGTGGTTACAGAGTATTGTGTAGTGCTGGTGGTAAATGTTGTGTAAGTGGTATACCCACACCAGCGTTGTGTAAGTGGTATACCCACACCAGCGTTGTGTAGGGTATAACAAGCGTGTGTAAGGGATACCCACACCAGCGTTGTGTAAGTGGTATACCCACACCAGCGTTGTGTAAGTGGTATACCCACACCAGTCGTTGTGTAAGTGGTATACCCACACCAGTGTTGTGTAAGTGGTATACCCACACCAGTGCTGTGTAAGTGGTATACCCACACCAGTGTTGTGTAAGTGGTATACCCACACCAGTGTTGTGTAAGTGGTATACCCACACCAGTGCTGTGTAAGTGGTATACCCACACCAGTGCTGTGTAGAACCCACAGTGCTGTAGTGATACCCACACCAGTGCTGTGTAAGCGGTATACCCACACCAGTGTTGTGTAAGTGGTATACCCACACCAGTGTTGTGTTGTGTTGTGTAAGTGGTTTACTCATAGCCTTGAGGCTATGAGGGATGTGATGCATGTTGTAAGTACGACACTTATATTATGTGTTACACCACACTGTGCGTTACACCACACTGTGTATTACACCACACAGTATGGTGTAACACAGTGTGGTGTAGCACACAGTGTGGTGGATCAGGGCCTGATCAACCAGGCTGTTACTACGTACGAACCCGAGTCCGGCCAGTCAGGTACTGGGTTTAGGTGTCTGTCCATTTCCCTCTTGCAGACAACAAGAGGTTATGTATGCTGGGAGGCATGCATAAGGGAGGATTAAAGCAACGTTTTCCTCTGCAAGAGCTTTGTTAAGGTCATGGAGAGCGAATCGTTGCCACAATAAAATGCCACATTAGTTGCATCTATTCCATTTACGTAACAGTGATTATCTTGTTGAAAACTTCCCAACATCCCTCTATCTTGCTCCATCTCAGCCCACTCAGGTGACAAACATCAATTCACTGAAAAGCAAGACCAGAAATTTAGATCAAGTCCAACTATTGTTGTTCCAAAGAACAGTACCTTGCACCCGCCATTACAGAATTGTTTAGCAAATCACTAGAAACCAACACTTTCCCGACAGTATTTAAGAAAGCAAGGGTTACCCCAATACACAAAGGTAGAGACCTAACTGATGTAAATAACTATCGATCATTATCTAACTTACCATTATTATCCGAAATTTTCGAAAAACTAATACACAAGAGATAATGCTCTTTTCTAGCATCATGCAGTATACTAAACCCCTGCCAGTTTGGTTTCAGACGAAATAAAAGCACAAATGATGCAATCATCAAAATGTTAAACTTCCTCTACACAGCTCTAGAAAATAAGGAATATCCACTAGGCCTCTTTATTGACTTTAAGAAAGCTTTCGATACAGTAGACCACAGCATCCTGTATCTCAAACTTCATCATTATGGTATCAGAAGTCATGCACTTTCTCATATAGTAAAGTCCTATCTTGCTAACAGACATCAGTATGTCTCTATCATGGGTATAAACTCATCAACAAGACCTATCGACATAGACGTATCACAGGGAAGTGTCTTTGGCCCTCTGCTTTTCCTCTTATACATTAATGATTTTCCAAATGTATCTGAGCAACTTAGACCTGTTCTCTTTGCCGACGACACAATATCTGTCACCTCCACCCATATCTAAATTTCCACAACAACACTGTAGGTTAGGTTAGGTAAGGTTCGTCAGGAAACAGGACAAGAGTTTCCTGACGCGGGTCTTAGTCAGATGATGACCCGCCGTTGGAGCTTTTGGTCATCTGACCGAGGCCTTCCGCTGGCTTACCGGTCAACCCCTTTAAAAATTATGGTCAGTTGTAACCATTTTTATATTATTCTCACAACACTGTAAACGAAGAACTTGTAAAGATATCACACTGGGTGACTATCAATAAACTCATGTTTAACATTGGTAAGACTTTCTACCTGATGTTTGGGAACAGAGCAACAAATGTCAAACTAAACGCTATGCTTAATGGTTCTCCCATTGACAAACAAAATGAAGGAAAATTCCTTAGTCTGTTCCTTGACCCACTTCCAACACATTACGAAAAAAAGTTTCCAAAACAGCATCTTCTCCAAGATACGCTATTATATACCTCAAACAGCACTACTCACATTATACTGCTCTCTAATCTATCCCTACCTTGCCTATGCTATACTGGCCTCAGGATCCACTACAGCAAATCACCTTAAGCCATCAAAAATGGTTATAATCATAACCATAATTTTAAAGGTGTGCACCAGTAAGCCAGCGGAAGGCCTCGGTCAGATGATCAAAAGCCCCAGCAGCGGGTCATCATATGACTAAGACCCGCATCAGGAAACACTTGTCTTGTTTCCTGACAGCTTATCTAACCTAACCTAACCAAGCCAATAATAACGCAACAAAAAACGGCAGTACGAATGATTACTTTCTACTGCCAGACAACACACTCCACAAGTTTTCAAAAGCCTAAACCTACTCAATATATATAAAATTCGTTCATAGTACAGTTCTCACTACATTAACAGGACAATAAACTCTAATATCAGCCCTGACCTGAAACACTGTCTTGATAGTCGTCATAGAACTCAAGGACATAAAACAACACACAAAAGTCTCTATGATATTCCTCGTGTCAAGCTTATCCTTAGTAAAAGCACAATTTGCATCAAATGTCCCAAAATCTGGAACTCCCTACCTGATAACGCCAGAGCCTCTAACTACCAGCTGCTTCAAGCTACTGTTAAAAACACACCTTATCCCTTATGACAAGTGTCTCCAAACAACGGCCTGCGGGCCATGTGCGGTCCGTCACAAGATTTTATGCGGCCCGCAGAAACTTGAAATATTTATAAATAGTAAAACTAATAAACCCTCATTTTCAGTCACTTAAAGTTAAGGATTTTGTTGCTTGTAAGAATTTATGTCAAAAGTTGTTCAGATTTTATTTCTATTCTTTTCATTTTTCAGATATACCCTTCAGTTATGGAAGGAGAAAGGAACAGTGCAGAGTGCTGCCTGTTTAATGAAGATTGTGGCGTAAAGTACTTCTTTATGCAAGCAGGTGATAAAGCCTTGTGTGTCGTATGCCACGAAACTGTTGCAGTTTTGAAGGAATACAATGTACGTCGGCACTATGAGACCAAACATAAACCAAGTTATTCACACGAACACAACGTTCACACAATTTTGAAACAATGCAACTCTGGTTGCTTTCCCAACAAAGGTTTTTTTACGCCAAAGGGAGTTGAAAATGAAGCTTTAACCAGGAAACAGTTACAAAGTAGCTTATGCGTTAGCTAAAAGAGGAAAGCCATTCACCGATGGAGATCTGATCAAAGAGTGTGTGATGGAAGCAGTGGCAGAGTTATGCCCAGAAAAGGCAAATCTGTTCAAAATCCTCAGTGTTGTGCCATATATTGTTGCTCGTAGAACTGAGGATATAGGAAGCAATATATTTCATCAAATTGCAGACAAAACACGAAATTTTCAGTTTTATTTTCTCGCACTTGATGAATCGAATGATGACGTCACAACTCCTGGTATTCATCCGTGGCGTCGACAATGAATTTAATGTCACTAAAAGAATTAGCATCAATGCATAACACAGGAACCAGAGAATACGCCTTTCAAAGAATTGCAAAAAACTGCACTGGAATATAACCTGGAGTGGAATAAAGTGTAATGTATGATAATTAATGGAGGAAAGAACATGTCTGGGGTGAAGAAAGGTCTAGTTAGACAAGTCACAAAAGCTTGAGGATGGTGGATTCTCAAAACCCATGTTCCTGGATTGCGTTGTCCATCAGCAAGCAAAGTGCGGACAATATGTGTATATGTCTTGTATTCTGAAACCTGTGGTTTCAACAGTCAATTTCATTCGATCTCACGGGCTGAAAGAAACTGATTCTGAGTTGGTTGACTTGCCATAGTATACAGCAGTTCGTGGTTCAGTTATGGAAAGGTTCTATCACGGTTCTTTCAGCTCAGAAAGGAAATTGATTCACAAAGAATCGACCAGAACCACTTTTATCAAACTCTGACTGGCTTTGGAAATTGATAGTTTTTGCAGACGTGACAAGCAATATGAATCAATTGAATCTGAAGTTGCAAAGTAAAACAAATTTGATTTGTGATTAATTCAGGATTGTGAAGGCATTCCCGGCACAACTGATGCTATTTGAAGGACAAGTGAAAGTTTCTTGGTTCATTTCCCAGGTTGTGAAGAATTTCATGAAGAAAGTGAGGCAGAATTTCCTTCTTCATTTGCAACAGAAAACATTAATGACTTGCAAAAACAACTTCAGAAATGATTTTCTGATCTTGATTGAAAAACAGATAGACATGTAGGTATAATGTTAGACAGGTAGGTATAATGTTAGACAGGTAGGTATAATGTTAGACAGGTAGGTATAATGTTAGACAGGTAGGTATAATGTTAGACAGGTAGGTATAATGTTAGACAGGTAGGTATAATGTTAGACAGGTTGGTATAATGTTAGACAGGTAGGTATAATGTTTGTCAGGAAACATGACAAGTGTTTCCTGACGCGGGTCTTAGTCATATGATGACCCACAGCTGGAGGTTTTGGTCATCTGACCGAGGACTTCTGCTGGCTTCCCGGTCCACCTCTTTAAAAATCATGGTTATTATTATGACCATTCGTGATCTGAAAAAAAAACCCAGATGAAATAAAGCTGTCTCAAAATCCAGTTTCAAATGGAAATTATTGATCTCCAGTCGGATGACATGATGAAAGAAAAATATAAAAAAGGAAATCTGATCCATTTTTATAAATCTTTACATCCTGAACAGTTTCCAAATTTGAAGCAATTTTCTTGTGGATTCGTATCAGTTTTTGGTACAACGTACATTTGTGAACAAACATTTTAAAAAATGAACTATGTCAAGTCCAAATATCACACAAATTTATCTGATGAGCATAGTTCATTCTAATAATTAGCTCCTCACGCCTGAAACCTCAGTTCAGCAATATTTTGAAATTAAAAACCCAGTTCCATTATTCCCATTAATCTTGTGCAAGTTAATCTTGTGTCAGCTTTTCTCATTTGCATTTCAGTAATTGATTATTCTGTCAGAGCATTGTCTTATGTTCGACATTTTTACTCTTATAATTTCTCAGTGTAAACATAGTATTGTTTCTTCATAATTGTCACGTTTATCTCTCGTTCTGAATCATATCTTGCTCATTACTAAAAGGATCCAAATAAAACTTATTAATTCGTTTATATTTGATTCATTCATTTAAATTTGTTTATTAGACATTATTTTTTTGTGTGGCCGTCGTAGTGAAGCTTGGAGACAATTCATAGTATTACTTGTACATGTTTGTACAGTTCACTTCAGGAGTTGTTAAGCAAAATTAGAGAAGATTTTAATAAGCTTGAGCAACAAGCAAAAGCCACCCTGCCAAATGTTAACTACAGAACTGTCACAAGGAGACAAAGTGTAAGGAGACGGCGAGGTAATGACGGAAGTGCACCTGGTCCTGATGCCTTAGATGAACTCTCTTCAAGAGTTAAGTTTATAATAAAATTCTTTATTCCTGTACAAGATGCACTTGAAGTCAGTTTATGAAGAAGAGCTACTGTGTACAGTGATGCTGCACAAATGTTTTCCTTTCTTGATAATCTGACATAAGCTAAGTAAGAAATTCAGCAAGATGTTGAACTGTTGATGGAACCATACTCAGATGTTGACCTGGAACTTACCGATGGAACCATACTCAGATGTTGACCTGAAACTTACTGATGGAACCATACTCAGATGTTGACCTGGAACTTACTGATGGAACCATACTCAGATGTTGACCTGGAACTTACTGATGGAACCATACTCAGATGTTGACCTGGAACTTACTGATGGAACCATACTCAGATGTTGACCTGGAACTTACCGATGGAACCATACTCAGATGTTGACCTGGAACTTACTGATGGAACCATACTCAGATGTTGACCTGGAACTTACTGATGGAACCATACTCAGATGTTGACCTGGAATTTACTGATGGAACCATACTCAGATGTTGACCTGGAACTTACCGATGGAACCATACTCAGATGTTGACCTGAAACTTACTGATGGAACCATACTCAGATGTTGACCTGAAACTTACTGATGGAACCATACTCAGATGTTGACCTGAAACTTACTGATGGAACCATACTCAGATGTTGACCTGGAACTTACCGATGGAACCATACTCAGATGTTGACCTGAAACTTACTGATGGAACCATACTCAGATGTTGACCTGGAACTTACCGATGGAACCATACTCAGATGTTGACCTGAAACTTACTGATGGAACCATACTCAGATGTTGACCTGGAACTTACTGATGGAACCATACTCAGATGTTGACCTGGAACTTACTGATGGAACCATACTCAGATGTTGACCTGAAACTTACTGATGGAACCATACTCAGATGTTGACCTGAAACTTACTGATGGAACCATACTCAGATGTTGACCTGGAACTTACTGATGGAACCATACTCAGATGTTGACCACCTGGAACTTACTGATGGAACCATACTCAGATGTTGACCTGGAACTTACCGATGGAACCATACTCAGATGTTGACCTGAAACTTACTGATGGAACCATACTCAGATGTTGACCTGAAACTTACTGATGGAACCATACTCAGATGTTGACCTGGAACATACCGATGAACTTTTGCATTTTCACTTGAACGTGAGACAAAGACCAGTCACTGTCTCATACAGACCTTTATCAAATTATTTACAAAGAAAAAGTTCAGATGGCCTTCCTTGACGTGGAAGCAACCTTGCAACTATTTCTTAGCTTAATGGTCACTAACTGCTCGGAAGAAAGGTCTTTTTCAAGCCTCAAAATAATTAAAAATGAATTAAAGGACACAATGTATCAAGAGAGGTTGTCCACACTGAGCATTCTGTGCAGTGAGTCACAAACGTACACAAACAAATTTTGATGAACTTCTGGATGATTTTGCTACGAGGAAGGCTAGAAGAAAGCTTTTCTAGTCTTAGTGTAATTCATGATTGTAGTTTCTTAATTTCTTAATATGTATTTTAAAAGAATATAAGTATTTTAAAAGAATCTATGTATTTTAAAAGAATCTATGTATTTTAAAAGAATCTATGTATTTTAAAAGAATATAAGTATTTTAAAAGAATATATGTATTTTAAAAGAATATATGCATTTTAAAAGAATATAACATAAAACTTACAATTTCATTTTCCTAAAAATTCCTGCTTTTTCCACAAAATATTTACAAAGTTCGGTTATTGCAAAAGTTTTCCACAGTTAATTTTAACATTTATGCTTTTTTTCAATCACTATGGTATTAACAATAAAATCTTATGCCCTTTAGAGGGAGAATTGTGAATTGCGGAAAATTTAACACCCGTCATCATCCTCGGCTTCACTGAATTTTGTTTAAAACACTCTTCCATCTTCCTCTAGTGGTGAGGGTGGGGGATTGTGAGGCTCAACTCTCTTCCATCTTCCTCTAGTGGTGAGGGTGGGGGATTGTGATGTGCAACACTCTGCCATCTTCCTCTAGTGGTGAGGGTAGGGGATTGTGAGGTGCAACACTCTGCCATCTTCCTCTAGTGGTGAGGGTGGGGGATTGTGAGGCGCAACACTCTGCCATCTTCCTCTAGTGGTGAGGGTGGGGGATTGTGAGGTGCAACACTCTGCTATCTTCCTCTAGTGGTGAGGGTGGGGGATTGTGAGGCGCAACACTCTGCCATCTTCCTCTAGTTGTGAGGGTGGGGGATTGTGGGGCGCAACACTCTTCCATCTTCCTCTAGTGGTGAGGGTGGGGGATTGTGAGGTGCAACACTCTTCCATCTTCCTCTAGTGGTGAGGGTGGGGTATTGTGAGGTGCAACACTCTTCCATCTTCCTCTAGTGGTGAGGGTGGGGGATTGTGAGGTGCAACACTCTTCCATCTTCCTCTAGTGGTGAGGGTGGGGGATTGTGAGGTGCAACAGTTCTTCCCGCGTTTCTTGATTCCTGTAAGATTCCTTTAGTTTTAATTCGATGCTATTTCTCTGACCAGTGCCTCCCTACGTATTTCAGATAATAATAATAATAATAATAATAATAATAATAATAATAATAATATCTTTATTTACTACAAGCACATGTACATGGTATACAGGCCTAGCTGACATCAATGACATCAATGACTATATTTATAACTTAGATATGCAATTATACTTATTTTATAAATTGTCAACCATAACTTTTTACCATGTAGTCTAGAATAAAGTAGTCTTAAGAATGCCCGCAATGCACAGCATATTAGGGGCTTTTGGCATGTACATCTCATTAAGAAATAGAAAGTCCCTTGTTATGCTGAGCATTTCGGGCAGATTAGGTCAGTGTCCTAGGATGCGACTCACACCAGTCGACTAACACCCAGGTACCCATTTTACTGATGGGGAACATAGACAACTGGTGTAAAGAAACACGCCCAATGTTTCTGCCCTGGCTGGGAATCGAACCCAGGCCCTCGCCGTGTGAAGCGAGAGCTTTAGCCACCAAGCCACCAGAGCCCCCTTGGCCTCTTGTAGCCGCTCTGTTATTCTTTGCCTTTGCCTGTATAGGGAGCGCCTCTCTCTTTCTAGTTTACATCTTCTCCTCCTTTTCCTTAAGGGAATTTGCCTTGAGCAAACCTCAAGTGCCACAGAGTTAATTTGTTCTAGACATAGGTTAGGATCCGTGATGCTTAGGCTATCTTCCCAGACAAATGTCGTTATATTGATGGAATTTAAGGGGGTATGTCATTGATGTCAGCTAGGCCTGTATACCTTGTACATGTATTTGTAGAAATGAAGATATTATTATTATGTAACGTGTTACAGCTCTGAGTAACGCCCATGTAACGTGTTACAACCCTGAGTAACGCCCATGTAACGTGTTACAGCCCTAAGTAACGCCCATGTAACGTGTTACAGCCCTGAGTAACGCCCATGTAACGTGTTACAGCCCTGAATAACGCCCATGTAACGTGTTACAGCCCTGAGTAACGCCCATGTAACGTGTTACAGCCCTGAGTAACTCCCATATAACGTGTTACAGCTCTTAGTAACGCCCATGTAACGTGTTACAGCCCTGAGTAACGCCCATATAACGTGTTATGGCCCTGAATAACGCCCATGTAACGTGTTACAGCCCTGAGTAACTCCCGTGTTACAGACTTGTAACGCCCTACGTAATGCCCATGTAACGCTGTGTCACAGATATGTAACGTTACATATCTGAGTAACACCCATGTAACACTGTGTTACAGGCTTATAACGCCCATGTCATAGCAGACGACACTCTCTCGACTTGCTGCATGAGGCGCCCAGTTATTGATGAGTTGTTTTTTATTGAAACTTTAACGTCGATTATTTATTTTACAATGGAACATATTCCTTTATTAAATTAAGCATATTTATTTATGGTAAAATGTAAAAGAATTATGGCCTGATAAATAAAGTGGATAAAAACATTGAAGCTTGTCAGGTATAAGTAAGATGGTAGCCACTTGTCATTCTTGGTGGCCCCTTCTGTTTTCAGGAAATATGTTACTTTTGACATATATGCCTTAGACTATGTACACTTAACTTTTATTATTTGATTTATATCTTGTTCATTTTGTAATTAGTATTAATAGTGATATTATTTAGAAATAAGTGAGATGGAACTGTATGAATAAGTGACCCCAATTTCAAGGCTAAGAATTTTGGGAATGAAATAAATAATGAATGGTAATTAGGCAATGGTAAATAAATTATTGGGAATTTAAATGTATGTTTTTTTGTGTATATAATGTTACTAAATAGTGTATATCATGTGGTGTTCCCAATTTCACGCAGACAATTTTTGAGGATAAGTAAACTAAATAAGTAAGTAAGTTTATTTAGGTATAATTTTATGCATTTTTGTGGACAACAACTGTCTTGCATATAAACACATGTATAAATTACCTAGGATAACCTCCAAAAAATAAAGAGTCAAGAGACACTGACTTATTTCCGTCGCGATCCTTAAATAAATAATGATTGGTAATCATTTAATAGGGCTTAAAATAATGGGGATTCACATGTATAATTTTTCGGGTGTATAATGTTGGTATATGGTGAAGTGTAAGTGAGGCAGAGTGTGAGAGTGTGGTAGTCCTGGGTGGACATAAACAGGGAAAGTTATCATCTTAACTGCGCAGGGTTATCACTCTCATGTTTAGTCTTCAATAACACCTTCCTTTACACTCCTCACTCTCAACGCTACTGCAATGTCGAAATGGGTGGAAAAGAGAGTAAACCTATCTCTCTATCCTACGAGGAGGCAATAAAGAGAGGTAAGAGAGAGGGGGGAGTGGGAGAGAGAGGTGCCTTACAGTGATCATCAACCTTTTGAAATGAAAATTCCATGTCCCCGTGAGAGAGACGATGTGTTCACAGTAGCTTCTTGGGTTAAGAGTAAAATCGTGTAACTAGAAGATCCTAGAGCACAATCGTCCACCAGTTTCACTTACACCTGTTCTGGTGCACTTGTCTAGCACTCGTTGATGTTATTACACCTGTTCTTGTGCACTTGTCTAGCACTCGTTGATGTTATTACACCTGTTCTTGTGCACTTGTCTAGCACTCGTTGATGTTATTAAGAACATAAGAAAGGAGGAACACTGCAGCAGGCCTGTTGGCCCATACTAGGCATGTCCTTCACAATCCGTCCCACTAACAGAATATTTGCTCAACCCAATTTTCAATGCTACCCAAGAAATAAGCTTTGATAATTCTATTTACTCATGTGCGAGTCCCACTCAAATCCAACCCCTCTCACTCATGAATTTATCCAATCTAAATTTGAAACTACCCAAGGTCCTAGCTTCAATAACCCTACTAGGCAGACTGTTCCACTCATCAACTACCTTATTTCCAAACCAATACTTTCCTATATCCTTTCTTAATCTAAACTTATCTAACTTGAATCCATTATTGCGGGTTCTCTCTTGGAGAGATATCCTCAAGACATTATTTATATCCCCTTTGTTAATACCCATTTTCCACTTGTATACCTCAATCATGTCACCCCTCATTCTACGTCTTACAAGTGAATGTAATTTTAGGGTCTTCAATCTTTCTTCATACGGAAGATTTCTAATGCTATGTATTAATTTAGTCATTCTACGCTGAATGTTTTCTAACAAATTAATGTCCATTCTGTAATATGGAGACCAGAACTGAGCTGCGTAATCTAGGTGAGGCCTTACTAATGATGTATAAAGCTGTAATATAACCTCTGAACTTCTGTTGCTTACACTTCTTGATATAAATCCCAGTAATCTGTTAGCCTTATTACGTACGCTTAGGCACTGTTGTCTTGGTTTAAGGTTGCTGCTTACCATAACCCCCAAGTCCTTCTCGCAATCTGTATAGCTAAGTTCTATACCATTCAACTTATAAGTGCTTGGATTATGGACACTCCCGAGCTTCAGAACCTTGCATTTATCTACATTGAACTGTATTTGCCACTTTTCTGACCACGAATTGAGTTTGTCTAAATCGTCCTGAAGTTCCCTGACATCTACGTTTGAATAAATTATCCTACCTATCTTTGTGTCGTCGGCGAATTTGCTCATATCACTAGTAACTCCCTCATCAAGGTCATTGATATATATTATAAACAACAATGGGCCTAAGACTGATCCCTGTGGAGCGCCACTTGTTACAGATCCCCACTCGGATTTAACCCAATTTAAGCACACTCTCTGCTTCCTATTGGTGAGCCATGACTCGATCCATGACAGCACCTTTCCCCCAATTCCGTGAGCTGCCACTTTCCTTAACAGTCTCTGGTGCGGTACTCTATCAAAAGCCTTACTAAAGTCTAAATAAACAATATCAAATTCTTTATCGTGATCAACAGCCTCAAAAGCTTTATCGAAGAAAGTTAATAAATTAGTTAGGCAGGAACGGCCCCTCGTGAATCCATGCTGAGTATCGTTAATCAAATTATGTTTATCGAGATGGTTTCTTATAATATCAGCTATAATTGACTCTAGTAATTTGCCTACAATTGAGGTCAGGCTTATTGGGCGGTAATTTGATAGTAGTGACTTGTCCCCTGCTTTAAAAATAGGAATTACATTAGCCATCTTCCACATATCAGACACTACACCTGTTTGAAGAGATAAATTAAAAATGTTACTTAATGGTTCACAGAGTTCCATTTTGCATTCCTTAAGAACCCTTGCAAAAAGCTCATCAGGACCCGGCGATTTATTTTGTTTCAGTCGGTCTAGTTGTTTCATAACCATTTCGCTAGTGACTGTGATATTACATAATTTATCTTCTTCTGGGCCTCTGTAAAAATTAATTACTTGGATATTATTAGTGTCTTCCTGTGTGAAAACTGATAGAAAATAATTATTAAAAATAAAGCACATATCATTCTCCTTGTCAGTAAGATGCCCAGAGTTATTTTTAAGGGGACCTATCTTATCTCTAACTTTTGTTCTATAAACCTGGAAAAAACTTTTTGGGTTAGTTTTTGAATCCCTAGCAACTTTTATTTCATAATCTCGTTTAGCTTTTCTTATCCCCTTTTTAACGTCCCTCTTAATGTCAGTATAATGATTTATAAGATGACCCTCGCCTCTTTTTATGCTCCTATAAATTCCTTTCTTCTGCCCTAAAAGATATTTGAGCCTATTATTCATCCATTTTGGGTCATTTCTACTTGATCTAATATCTTTATACGGGATAAATGTTCTTTGGGCAGCATGTATAGTGTTCAGAAAACTGTCATATTGATAGCTCTCTTCGTTACCCCAGTCCACAGATAAGTGTTCTCTAAGCCCATTGTAATCTGCTAAGCGAAAATCAGGGACCATTACTGAATTATCCCTACTGTCATACATCCATTCAATGTTAAAGGTAATTGACTTGTGGTCGCTTGTGCCGAGTTCTTCTGTAATTTCTAAATTAATAACAAGGGTTTCCTTGTTTGCAAGAACCAAGTCAAGTAGGTTATTTCCCTTGTAGGTTCTGTCACAAACTGCTTCAAAAACAATCCTGAACTACTTCTAAAAGTCGTTAGATTCTAAATTCCCTGTCAAGAAATTCCAATCAATTTGACTAAAGTTAAAGTCCCCTAGAATTACTACATTATCATGCCTTGTGGCCATAACAATTTCCTCCCAAAGTAGTTTCCCTTGTTCCCTATCTAAATTTGGAGGACGGTATATCATGCCTAAAATCAATTTTTCACACCCCTCTGAAAATTCTATCCAGACAGACTCTGTATGCATTATTTCAGACTTTATACCCACTTTTATGCAACAATTTAAATGATCACGAACATAGAGTGCCACACCACCCCCCTTCCCGATACTTCTGTCTACTTGGAACAATTTAAAACCCTGGATGTGACATTCAGCAGGCATGTCCCGATTTTTCATATTAAACCATGTCTCAGTTATTGCAAAAACATCAATATTACCCACACTAGCAACTAATCTCAACTCGTCAGTCTTATTCCTATTTACATATTACACCTGTTCTTGTGCACTTGTCTAGCACTCGTTGATGTAATTACAACTGCTTGTGGCCAGTGTTAATAATAGTATAAGAATTTTTGTAATGTACGTATATCCACTGCCCATATTTATATCACTTCTTAACCCATGATAGAAATCAATCCTAGGATGATGATCTTTGGGTCTTAATATATGTATATACAGTGGTACCTCGAGTTACGATGGTCCCCAAAATCGCCCTTTTATGTAAGTTTATTTTTTTAAATGCTTTTGTAAGTATATTTTTGGGGGTATAAAAGGACTAGTCTATTTTACATTATTCCTTATGGGGATAAATTCGTTTGGTAATGGCACTTGAACAGCATTCTCGAACGAAAAAATATCGTAACTCGAGGTACCACTGTATGTTGTTTACCATACTATCATACAAATGTTTTACATATTACATGTACGTAATCAGTATTTATATACTGTATGAAGTTAACATGTAATGGTAAATTAACTTGGGGTATCACAAAAAATCACAAAACAATAGATTTTTATCATGGTCCCAATGTTACAGTTATGTGCTTAGAGGTGTTATGTACTTGACAAATTTGGTTTACAGAGTACAGTAAACTAACAATAATTCTAAGAATAATACTCTTGAAAGATTAGAGATCAAAGTGCTAATTCTTTGTTGCAAGTAGTACAGAAAATACATTAATGCGGAGATCTGTCCTGTTGATGATCTGACTAAGCTGATCAAGACAAAAAGTATGGTGTATAATATTAAGGCCACAAATACTGTACAGTGGACCCTCGGTTAGCGGCCGTAATCCGTTCCAGGAGCTAGGCCTTTAACCGAAATGGCCTTTAACCGAATTAATATTCCCCATAAGAATTAATGTAAATGCAATTAATCCGTTCCAGATAAAAATATTCACTAATAAATAATTTTTTTAACAATTAAATCAGTATTACATACCTTTATTGAAGACTAATGCTGGCTTCTGGAAGATGGGGAGGAGGAAATAGGGAGGAGTTACTAGTTGGAAGGGGAATCCCCCTCCAAAAGGACTTCAGATGACAAGTCCCTCTCTGGGGTCACTTCCCTTCTTTTTCTTTTAATGCCACTAGGACCAGCTTGACAGTCACTAGAACCTTGTCTAGAAAAATAAGTGTCCAGAGTGCTCTGTTTCTGGTGCCTCTTAATATGTCCCTGAAGTGGGACAAGGTTTTGTCACTAAACATGTTGCAGATATGGCTTGTTTCAGCTTGGTTAGGATGGTGTTTTTCAACAAATGTGTGCACCTTAGTCCACATAGAACAAATTTCCTTAATCTCTGCAGAAGGCACCTCCTTCTCTTCCTTTTCCTCCTCCTCCCTTTCTGAAGCAAGTTCCTGAGCTGTGGTCTGTTGCTGTTCCAGATGAAGCTCTTGCAGCTCTTCAGTTGTTAGCTCTACCCTGTGGTCCTCCACCAACTCTTCCACATCCTCACCACTCACCTCCAACCCCAGGCTGTTCCCCAATGTCACAATATCTTCCACAACAGGCACAGGGTCGTCAGCTGCAAATCCTTCAAAATCCCTCTGTTGGACACAATCTGACCACAGTGGTCTCCAAGCAGAGTTTAAAGTCCTGGTAGTCACTCCCTCCCAAGCCTTACCTATAAGGCCTATGCAGTTGTAGATATTGAAGTGAATCTTCCAGAACTCTCTAAGGGTCATTTCAGTGTCTGAGATCATTTCAAAGCACTTCTGAAACACTGCTTTGGTGTACAGTTTCTTGAAGTTAGAAATGACCTGCTGGTCCATGGGCTGGAGAAGAGGAGTGGTGTTAGGAGGCAAGAACTTCATTTTTATAAATTTGAAGTCCCTAGACATTTGGTCTTCCAAGTCTGGAGGATGTGCAGGAGCATTGTCCAGTACCAGGAGGCACTTGAGTCCCAAATTGTTATCCTGAAGGTATTTTTTAACACTTGGGCCAAACACATCATTAACCCAATCTTTGAAAATTGACCTTGTGACCCATGCATTTTGACTTGATTTCCACATCACACACAATCTTTTCTTGTGAACATTGTGTTTCGTGATACACGAGTAAAGGCTTCACTTTGAAATCCCCACTTGCATTGCTACACAACATGAGAGTTAGCCTGTCTTTCATAGGCTTGTGTCCTGGCAGTCTTTTTTTCTCCTGTGTGATGTAGGTCCTCCTTGGCATTTTCTTCCAAAAGAGGCCTGTTTCATCACAGTTAAACACAGTTAAACAGATTTTCACTCTTTATGTAGTCCTGAAATTCCTGCACAAACTTTTCAGCAGAATGTTTGTCTGAACTTGCAGCCTCACCATGCCTTACAACACTGTGTATGCCACTAATCTCTCAAACCAGCCTTTGCTGGCCCTAAATTCACTACCAGCAGCACTTGTTCCAGGAGTTTTCTTCACAAGATCTTCATGCAAATGCCTTGCCTTCTCACAAATAACAGACTCCACTAAACTGTCTCCCACCATTTGTTTTTCTTTAATCCACAATAATAATAACTTTTCCATTTGTTCCATTATTGGTGACCTTTGTTTCGTAAGCACATTTACTCCTTT
Organism: Cherax destructor; assembly: GCA_009830355.1. NCBI lineage: Eukaryota > Metazoa > Arthropoda > Malacostraca > Decapoda > Parastacidae > Cherax > Cherax destructor. The sequence goes on along the minus strand of WNWK01011943.1, from coordinate 20,563 downwards.
GGCAACATCAGCCACCTTGATCTGTTCTTTCTTTGACAGGATGGGTGTAATTGTTGATTTGTTTTTCCCAAACATCCTGGCAAGTTCCAGCACCTGCATACCACTCTCATATTTCTCAATCACTTCTCTCTTAAATTCCATGGCATTTCTCACTCTCTTTGCCACAGGAACTTTCTTGGGAGCCATGGTTACTTATTTCGCAGTTGCACTGGCAAAAAACAATGGAAAACAAACGAAATGTTTGTATGAATGAGCAGAGCTTCCTTACGTACCGAGAGACAAACAAACTGAAGCGCAAGCGTCCCCAGCTGGTGGGTTGACGCGTCCAATACGGCCGCTAACCGGAATAACGGCCGCTAACCGGGAGCCATAAAACCGGCCGCTAACCGAGTTGGCCACTAACAGGAACGGCCGCTAACCGAGGGTCCACTGTATCTTGTTTTGCCTTTGGAATTTCATGGGTTTTTTATTTTTCAGTTTCACAAAAAATATTAAATACCTCTGTTTTTTTGCTTTAATGTGTTTAGCCCTGGTAATCCTGGGTCTCTTCCTAAACTTCCTCTACATTAGTGACTTAGTACTTGTTACCCAGCATCTTAAGCTAGTAAGATAAGATCAGATTTGTTCAGATTTTTAGCCCGGAGGGTTAGCCACCCAGGATAACCCAAGAAAGTCAGTGCGTCATCGAGGACTGTCCATCTTATTTCCCTTGGGATCCTTCAATCTTGTCCCTCAGGATGCGACCCACAACAGTCGACTAACACCCAGGTACCTACTTACTGCTAGGCGAACAGGGACAGGTGTAAGGAAACATGCCCAATGTTTCCACCCATGCCAGGAATTGAGCCACAGACACTCTTGTGTGTAAGGCAAGTGTTACCAACCAAGTGGAAAAAAACTGGCAATGTTGCTCATCCCTTTCCACATGAAAAAGCAAATGACCTCATCCAGGCATGAAAACCTTCCATCTCATATTAGAAAAAACTTAAGAGAGTGCTTCTGAAGAAATGTTGAAACTGATTAATTTTACGAGCCAAAATATTGATTGAGAGTGATTGCCTCTTCACCGAGTATGAATTAGATAATGCATTAACTAAAGGTCGATCAACTGCTCCTGAAGAGGATGGTATAACCTATGATATTCTCAGAACTCTAAGGCACGTGCCTGATAATCCTTTGTTGGCACTGTATAATACCAGTTACAATGAGGGAGTTCTTCCTACTTCCTGGACCAATAGTCTCATTGTGCCTATCCCTAAGCCCCAACAGCCTGATACATTTAGACCGATCTCCTTAACTAGTTGTCTTTGTAAAATTTTTGAAAGAATGATACTTAACAGACTGTACGACAGAATCAGACACCAACTTTTCCCCTCCCTCTATAGGTTCATGAAAGGTAAAAGTGTGCAGAACTGTATTTCCACCTTTCTCTCTGCACACACCTCTACTAGTTTTACCACATTTCTTGATCTAAAATCTGCATTTGATATTGCGAACAGAACTGTTATACTACATGACCTAGCCAAAATGAATATTGGTGGTAGCCTACTCTGCTGGATAATAGGATACCTGTCAAACAGAGTATCCTCTGTCCTCTACCAAGGCTTTAGAAGAGAGTCTAAAGAAATGTCCCTAGGTACACCACAGGAAGGAGTTCTCAGTCCCATGCTATTCAATATGTATTCTGATTAATGCTGTCCTAAATGCTCTACCTGCTTCACCTAAACATATAGTTATAAGCTATGCTGATGACATCATGATCCATACAACAGGGCATAAGAAGATGAGTACCGTTCTTAATGAAGTTCAAGCAATTTGTAATCGACTAGGCCTCGTAATATCTTCCTCTAAAACAAAGATATTAACAAGCAAACGACATCCCCCACCCATCTATTTGCAGGGTGAAAACATTAGCTACGTTAAAACTTACAGATATCTTGGTGTAGATGTACCCTTTAACAATTCCACTATACCACAACTAAATAAAAAATACAAAGATAGGCTAAATGCTTTTAAAGCTGTTGCTGGCTACAACCCCAACTATGGTGCTAATGTGAGAATCTTGAGAATGATGTACATAGCCTATGTTAGGTCCTTAATTGATTATGCTGCTCCCATGTTGATATTAGCTAGAGAAAGTTCTCTCTGACCCTTGGAGTTAATGCAAAATGAGGCTCTCAGAATTATTCTTGGCTGTCCCAAATCTACAAAGGTTCTTAATATGAGGAAGGAGCTTGGTATTTCTAGTACCAGTGATAGGATTGTTGAGATTAACACTGTACTTGGTATTAGAATGTTAAGAAATGAACCAGACACTCTCACAAGGAATCTTACTAAATGTCTAGAAGTAAATACACACAGATCTAAATGGATTGTGAAAACGTGCAGTTACATTAAGTTTTATAACCTGCATGAATTGTATCACTGTAGACAACAAGAGCATTTCACCCCTCCATGGAAGATGTGTTCATTTAATATCACATACCTGCAAGCCCCTCCCAAGAAGCTCATTGCTAGTAATCCTTTCCTTAAATCACTTGTTAAAGCAACTGCTCAAGAAGAAATTTCTTGCCTAGCTGGTAGTAATAAGTTATCACAAGTTATATACACTGATAGATCTAAACTGGAGTCTTCTAGCAGGGCTGCATCTGCTCGTTGCCACCTCCCTAGTTAAGAACGATAATAAATTTGTTGAACTAGGCATAAGAATTAACAACTGGATCTGAAACTTGTCCACAGGGTCCAAGAATTTTCACAAATTTTTTTTCTTTTTTTCTTATGAAATGGTAGAAAATCTTTTTCTGGAGGTAATAAAAAAAAAAGTATGAAATTTGATTGAAAATTGACGAAATTATGCTATCACAAATTTTGCTGCGTCAGCGATATTTACGCATCTCGATTTTGCCTACATTGACTCCTATTTTAGGCCAATTACATTGTGCCACTCGACCAAATTCTTAGCTATTTTGCTAGTATGCCTTCTATTTTATCGATTGAGCACAAGAAACTGCCCAGTCAACTATTTCAACTATGCAGTAAAGTGATCAGAAATTGGTAATCTGGCCAATTTCACACAAATTTCAAAATATTCCAGTTTCAAAATAGGGTCCAGAATAAACAATGTAGGCATTCTTGGCACTAAAATAACATTTCCTCTGTTTATTAGTTACATTTCCAGGCTTTGCATAAATTTCATTTTGATTTTTTATTTACACAATAAAAAAAAAAATATCAATAAAAAAAAATATCAGCACATTCGTGAATGCATATTAGACCCACCAGCTGACATGTATTGGATGCATGATGTGATTTTTTTTCACTCTTGAACATCGGCAAAAGTCAAATATTTCTGTTACTTTGAGTTCAATTTCGAGCTATTTTCAGTCCTGAAGCCAAAGAAAATAATCTCTGTTTCAGTAATATATCTTACATTCTATCAAATGAGACCAAGAAACCATGAATACAACTATAAAAACTATACGAAAATGCACCGTAAAGTCGGTTTTAATCCAGATATGGTTGCAGTTTTTTTCTCATGCACTGTGTGCTGCAGTATTTTTTATATGGTGCACACTTACATATCTGGCCTAGATATGAGACAGTGCATAGATGCACTGTCTCATATCTAGGCCCAGATTTACCACTCACAGCCTATCTGAGTGAGCTGAGCTCATTGCATAGAGCTACAGCACTGACCCTTGCTTCAAAGCCATAGAACTACTGCATGGACCCTTAGATAGTTAATAATGTGTAATTCTCAGTAAAACTATCACATTATCTCTTCGAGCATATTTAACATGGACTTGTAAACAAGCTCAGCATTACTGTGGGTTGACTAATGTGCCACTGGAACTGTTCAATATGAAAAATTCTGACAATTCTTACAAAGAAAAAGATTAACACAATATTGGAATTAACACTATTTTTTTTTAACACATCGGCCATTTCCCACTGAGGCAGGGTGACCCCAAAAAGAAAGAAAAAAAACATAAAAGAAAGAAAAAACTTTCATCATCATTTATACATAATCACTGTTTTTGCAGAGGTGCTCAGATACGACAGTTTAGATGTCCCTCCAAACTGCCAATATCCCAAACCCCTCCTTTAAAGTGCAGGCATTGTACTTCCCATTTCCAGGACTCAAGTCTGGCTAACCAGTTTCCCTGAATCCCTTCACAAAATATTACCCTGCTCACACTCCAATAGCTCGTCACTAAAATAGCTAGAAAAGTTTCTAAAATCTTGTCTTATTTTCAGTTAGTGATGCAGAATTCACACGCCTCAAAGATGCATACAAAAGAACTGCAACACTTAATGGAGCTATCACTAAGCAGGCTTTCATTCGGGAAGTTCTGGGAGAAGGAGTTCCCTTACAGCTAGCAGAGGTAAGGCATTTTCTGCTACTGTATGTTCTGTACTTTTATTGTTAGAAATCTCTAATAATGTACTTATTGCATTTTACCCTGTTTGTTTGTGATTTTTTTCCCTGTCCTGTATTTCTGAATGTTATATGAAAACTAAAAGTGAACATTGGAAAGAGCAAGGTAATATGGGGTAATAAAAAAAATTTAGGTATGAAAGATTGGATATCAGATTGGAGGGAGTGAGTATAAAGGAAGTAAGTGTGGTCAGATATTTGGGCGTGGACTTGTCAGAAGATGGGTCTGTGAAAGATGAGATGAACCATAGAATTGATAAGGGGGGGAAAAGGGTGAGTGGTGAATTGAGGTATCTGTTGAGACAAAGAACATTATCCATGGAAGAAAAAAAGGGGGAATGTGTCAAAGTATAGTGGTGCCAATGCTCTTGTATGGTGTGAAGCACAGGTTGTAAATGTTGCAGAAAGAAAAAGGCTGGAGGCAGTGAAGATGTGTCTGAGGGCAGGAAATCTATGAGTACAAATGTTTGATAATGGTGGCATGCAAATTTGGAAGACCATGAATTTGGGGGTGCAGCTGCATACATCATACAGTGGAACCTCGGTTTTTGTTTTTAATTCGTTCCAGAGAGTCTGACGAAAACCAAATTCGATGAAAACTAAAGCAATATTTCCCATAAGAAATAAGGTAAATCCAATTAATCTGTTACAGACACCCTAATATTAACAAAAAATACATTTTATAGAGAATAACTATACAGTGGACCCTCGGTTTTCGTTCACCCCCAAACTTGAACAATTATGTTAGTGTATTTTCGTAAGGGCTTTTGTAAGTGTATTTTTGGGGGTCTGAAATGACTAATCTAATTTACATTTGTCCTTATGGGAACAAATTCGTTCGGTAACGGCACTCAAACAGCATTCTGGAACGAATTTTCAATGAAAACCGATGGTCCACTGTAGTTTTACATACAGAAAACAATGAGAAATAAATATAAAGCAATAATTTTAATGGATAAATGAACATTTAAATCAGTTTTACCTTTATTGAAGACTCTTGTTGGCGTATGGAAGGCAGCGAGGAGGGAGAGGGAGGAGAGGTTATCTCTACCACCATCACTACCACCCTCTATCACCATCACAACCACTACCACCCTCTACCACCATCACAACCACTACCACCATCACAACCACTACCACCATCACAACCACTACCACCTTCTACCACCATCACAACCACTATCACCCTCTACCACCATCACTATCACTCTCTACCACCATCACTATCACCCTCTGCCACCATCACAACCACTATCACCCTCTACCACCATCACAACCACTACCACCCTCTACCACCAACAAAGCTAGACTGATTCAGAATGCGTTTGGGGATGCTTTGTGTGGGCGCGGGCAGGTGGACACGTTCGGTACGACGGACAAAAACCAAGGTGACGAACAAAAACTGGGACAATATTTTGACAAAAAGTATACGTAGTAAAAAACCGAATTCGACGAAAACCAGGGCAAACGAAAACCAAGGTTCCATTGTACAATAGAGTATTTATGTACAGTACAAACAGGATTGTCCATACTGCAGCTAGTGACTGATACAAGTTTCTTTGTGCATATAGTACTATGTTAACCCTTTCAGGGTCCGTGCCGTAGTTCTACGGCTTTGAGTTCTGGGTTCAAACCGTAGTACTACACCTAAATTCTAGCGTCCTCAAATTTAGCACGAGAAGGCTGATAGGCCTACATCTAAGAGAATGGGTCTGTGTGGTCAGTGTGCACACTACAAAAAATCTGGGAGCCCGCATGGCATTGTGGGAACGCCGGCAAAGTTGCTTTGTTCACCATGCCTGGCGGCAAGGAAGCTCTCACTCCCTGGGCGAATTCTGACTCTCCTCTTCTCAAGTTATAGTTCTAAGACTGATGGAGGTGGATCTGAAGAGGAATTCTATGGTTTTGAACCATATGGTACATTATACCATATGGTACAGGGTACAGGGTCCCAATTGGAAATAAGTCTGGCATTTTTGGGTTATCCTAGGTTCTTCAAACATATGCTGCTATGTATGATAAATATATGTAATTGTATTTGTGTATACCTGAATAAACTTATGACTCCACATGCACTTGAGTAAGTTTATTCAGGTGTACACAAATACAGTTACGTACATGTATTATCATCATATCATAATTTGAACGATCTACCAATTCAAACTCGCTCAATTACTCCAATATTATGTTCATAGTCTATAAGCCATTAGATTAAGCTGCCCCTAATGCCAAGGCATGCCAGAGGCTCTCCTTGCACCTCAATTTATGATTGTAATGTAAACCCATGTACACGAGCAAAGAAATAAATTTGTATTTGTATATGTGGAAAGATCCTAGGATAACCCAAAAACGTCAGGGTGACTTGTTTCCAAAGGGATCTTTGTATCTGTGCCATATGGTAGCCTGTACTGTATGGTACTCTGTACCATATGGTACCCTGTACCATTGTCAGTAGTGTTACTGATTCAGTAACACTACTGACAGCATATGGTACCCATATGGTCAGTAAGTGGTTAGTGGAAGGATGCACTAGCTCAGAGTGAGTGTGGCTCTCAAGGCACACTGACGCAGCAGTTTCCAACACAAAGCGCTTCGTCATCCACCTCTAGGAACATGTCCAGTCACTGTACATTTGTAAATATACAATAGAACATTACTAACATACAATATTTTTGCACATTTTTTATTGTAAAAAAAATAATGATGAAAATATTAGTACGGTTGTGTTGAATACAACGGTACCATATGGTACAATGTACTATATGGTGCCACGAGCATGCAGCACGCTGCACCAGCCCAATGCAACAGCATATGTGAAAGATCCTAGAATAACCCAAAAAGTCTGGGTGACTTATTTCCATTGGGATCCCTGTATCTGTACCATATGGTACCCTGTACCATATAGTACCCTGTACCATATGTACCCTGTACCATATAGTACCCTGTACCATATGGTACCCTGTACCATATGGTACCCTGTACCATATGGTACCCTGTACCATATGGTACCCTGTACCATATGGTACCCTGTACCATATGGTACCCTGTACCATATAGTACCCTGTACCATATGGTACCCTGTAACATATGATACCTTGTACCATAAGGTATCCTGTACCATAAGGTATCCTGTACAATATGATACCCTGTAATATGGTACCCTGTACTATGGTACAGAATACCATATGGTACATTGCACCATTTTGTATTGTATTAAAACACTACCTCATTGTTATGTGACTTATTTTATATTTCTTGTATTAGAAGCAACTACCAAATAATTTACTTATTTACTTAAAATTAATTATAACCTTTTTACTATTAGTCCACTCTACTTTTAAACTTAATTGCTATATTCTCTTAACACAGTTATTTACATTCACTTACCTCTTATTACTTTTATATATTCTAAAATCTCAACCAGTGCAATATTGAATTCAAATAATTGTCCAAGCCAAGTAAACACTAGTCTTAGTAACTACTCACACCATTTCATTAGCCAGTTCACTTAGTAAATCATCAACATTGTACAACTATCCTATATCTCTGTGAAAAATTGTTCAAACTTATGTTTATCCAATAGCTAGTTTATATAACTTTTTATAGTTAATCTTTTTCTATAATTGCATTTTTTGCTATATTTTTTAATACATAATTACCACTACCAATTTCCAAACTTAACTATCCAGTTAGTTTGTAAGAATTTAACCTAGTATCATATATATAAGTTTAGCATATACCATTGTTCTCAAGTTTAGTTTATAATCACACTAAATCATATGATTACAGGCATAGATCCTGACATCAACCTATTATTAAATGACTTAGATGATTCCAATAGCAACTGTAATTACTACACGGCTGACCAAGCAAAGACATTACTCAAAGCCAACAATAAAGTAACCATCTTTAATTACAATGTTAGATCTTTGAGCAAACATTATGATGACCTCGCAGCACTACTCCAATCCCTACAGACCAACATATCAATCATCACACTCACTGAGACCTGGCTAAAACCTATTACTACAGCTGTCTATGCCATCCCAGGTTACTCAGCCATACACAACTGTAGGACTGATCAGCGAGGGGGGTGGAATAGCTATATATTACTCAGATCAACTTGAATGTATAAATAACTCCTGCATAAGTGATGAGTATGGAGAATATATTGTAGCTAAATTTAAATCAAAAGACCTACAAAAACCCCTCACAGTAATCAACATCTACAGACTACCGCAGTCCAACATTCACCACTTTAGTGAAAAATTAGGAAACCTGATAACTGATGCACACATGAACAAAGACCATTTGCTGCTCACAGAGACTTCAACATAAATCTCTTTCATGACCAGGACCCACAGGTAACAGAATTCACAAACACTATGCACAACTGCTTATTACTACCAACAATATCAAAACCTATGAGAATCTCTGAAACGAGTATCTCATTATTAGACCACATCTGGACTAACACTATATCCCCTCTGAAATCAGGCATAATCACAGACAACACCACTGACCACTACCCAACATTTCTCATAACCAACCTAGGCAATTTGCCCCAAGATATCTCAAAAGTTACCTTCAGACTACATAACGAATCAGCTGTTAATAACTTTATAACAGCTATGATTGACATCGACTGGAATCATGAGATAGAATCATATTCAGATACTAATGACTGCATCAATAATTTCCTTAAAAAAAAAACACCACCTCTATAACAAACATTGCCCTAAAAAAACTAAACAGATCACAGCAAAGAGACTCAACAATCCCTGGCTAATACCCAGCATCCTTAAATCCATTAACAAAAGACACCAATACGAAAAACAATACAGAAGGGGTCTAATAACCAGAGAACAATCCAAATGCTACTCATCAGTCCTTACTAGCCTAATAAGAAGGTCGAAAAAATTGTATTATGAGAGCAGATTCCAAACCATAAAAGGAGATATGAAAAAGACCTGGAAAACCCTATCTGCAATTCTAGGAAATAAAAAGATATCCAAGAACAATACCATCAAATTATCAAAAACAGATTAACCCCTACTCTCACCAACTGAGACAGCAAACAGACTTAATGTTTTCTTCTCCACCATAGGAAAGAATCTAGCGAGTAAAATCCCAAGCACGAACACACGTCCAACAGACAACCTCACCAACACCTACCCTAATACACTATTCCTAGCTCCTACCAACCCAATAGAAGTCTCACTTATAATCAACACCCTTAAAAACAAGGCAGGAGACATAGCCTACCATCTTTTATGTACAAAAAAGCTTCACAGGTACTGTCGCCAATTATTGCAACACTTCAATAAATCCATCGAAACCTCCACATTCCCATCAATTCTCAAAACAGCAAGGGTCACCCCGATCCATAAAGGAGGTGATCAAACAGACTTAAATAATTATAGACCAATATCTAATTTACCACTCCTCTCAAAAATCTTTGAAAAATTAATTCATAGGCAGATCTATTCCTATCTCATCTCACACAATGTACTCAACCCCAGTCAGTTCGGATTCAGGACCAACAAAAACACAAATGATGCCATTATACACATGCTGGAGTTAATATACACCGCACTTGAGAAGAAAGAAGTTCCACTGGGAATCTTCATTGATCTACGAAAAGCATTTGATACAGTCGATCATGATTTACTACTTACAAAACTAGCACACTACGGTATAAGAGGGCACTCTCTCAACTACATAAAGTCTTACCTCAGTAACAGAAGCCAATATGTGTATACTAATGGAGCGAACCCTTCAACACAACAAATTACAGTCGAAGTCCCTCAAGGACGTGTACTGGGTCCACTCTTATTTCTCATTTACATCAATGACCTACCTAATGCATCTCAACTACTCAAACCCATTTTATTTGCAGATGACACAACATATGTTTTCTCTCACCCTAATCCAGTCATACTGGCCAATACTGTTAATGCAGAATTACAGAAAATATCAACATGGATGACGACCAATAAACTGACTAAATACTGACAAGACCTACTTTATACAATTTGGAAACAGAGGTAAAAATGTTCCACTAAACATAACACTAAACGGTTCACCCATCACAAGACTCACAGAGGGAAAATTTCTAGGTATACACATTGACAGCAGCCTTAAATTCCAAACACATATACAACAAATTTCCAAGAAAATCTCAGACAGTAGGCATATTATCTAAGATATGCTACTATGTACCTCAACCAGCTCTCCTTGCACTATACCACTCACTCATCTACCCTTATCTCACTTATGGAATCTGTGCATGGGGATCTACAACATTAAATCACCTTAGACCACTCATAACCCAGCAAAAGGCTGCAGTCAGAATGATGATAAATTCCCACTCTAGACAGCATACTCCACCAATATTCAAAAGCCTAAAACTACTCACCATAAAGAACATTCACACTTATAATTGTGCCTACTACATACATAGAACTCTACATTCTAATATAAACCCTCCACTCAAAATTCTCCTCACCAACCTTAATAGGACCCATGACCATAACACAAGAAACAGATCACATTTTGTTGTATCCCGCGTCCATAGCAACCTATGTAAAAATTCAATGCACATAAAGGGCCCCAGATTCTGGAACTCATTACCAGAAAATACAAAAATAACCTTGTCTGAGAATCATTTTAAGACTCTACTCAAAAACCACCTACTCACACTTACCTAAATACTCATACTCAAAAAATACTCATTGTTATTTCTCCTATAAGATAATTCCATTTTTATTATTATTATGTACGATAATATTACTTTCAAAAATGCTCGGTATTTTTTCCTATAAGATAATCTCAATTTGTACTATTATAACATTGTAATATTACCACCTACTCACCATAAACTAAATATGCATTCTGTAAATTACTTTAAAAAAATACTCAATGTCATTTTCCCAAAAATAATTTCAATTTTTACTAAACACTTGCTGCAATGTAGTGTCACCATATTATAATTTGCCAAATGAAATATCATCATATTGTAATCTGCCCAATGTTTAAGCAAATCAAATTCCCATCAATCTATCAAATATTATGTATATAGTCCATAAGTTTTTAGATTAAGCTGCCCGTTATGCCCTGGCATGTCAGTGGCTCTCCTTGCACTTCTATGTAAATCTCTATGTAAAATTGCGATGAAATAAAAATTATTATTATTATGATACATTGTACCATATGATATATTGCACCATATACATTGTACCACATGGTACCATTGTACCATGTGGTACTATATGGTACCGTTGTATTCAACACAATACCGCACTAATATTTTCATCATTATTTTGTTTACAATAAGCTTGTAAACAAGTTTTGTAAGCAATATAATGACAAACAAATTAGTGGGGTTATTGTATTGAATACAATGAGTGTACAATTATACATTATATTGGTCTCACAGGCCACAAAAGTTACTGGAAAAAAAATAGTAGAAAAGCAAAGAAAAAAGTAACAAAAACGTAAAAAAAAAAAAGGCGACTTTACGGAAGTCGCCGATGTTGCCGCCACCCGGTCATTGAAGGTCAACTTCATGACTATATCTCGGTAACTACTGATCGGAAATTATTTTTTTTGTTTCATTTCCTTCACAAAATTAATATCTTTAATTCTGTAAGAAAAAAATATTTGGCCCAGTGTGAAGAAATATCTCGAGGTAAATAATTTGCCACTTAAGTGCCTCCTGATAATGGACAATGCTCCTTGTCATCCTCCAGGCTTGGCAGAGCAAATTGTGCAGGGTTTTAAGTTCATCAAAGTGAAGTTCTTGCCCCCTAATACCACTCCTCTCCTCCAGCCCATGGACCAGCAGGTCATTTGCAAAATGGTAGTTGGAAGTAATTAAGTCAATAACTTTGTTTTCCAACTAATTTAAACAGAATCCAGCTAAGCTCTGTTTCTGAATACAGTGGACCCCCAGATTACGTCATTATTTTGTTCCAGAATGCTGGTCAAGTGCTGTTACCGAACGAATTTGTTCCCATAAGGAATAATGTAAATTAGATTAGTCCTTTTAGACCCCCAAAAATACACTTACAAAAGTACTTTCAAAAAATACACTTACATAATTGTTCGAGTTTGGAGCAGTACGTAATCCGGGGGTCCACTGTATATCTTTTTAGTTTTTTATGAATTTGATAATATATAAATGTATTAGAAAGCAAAAAAATCATAACTTATATCTGAAAATTGGAAATTTATCAGCGGTTTAAAATGGTTTGTTTCATTAAATGTATTTCTTTGTGTTGATATTTAGTTGAATATTTTTATTTTTTATTAACACATCGGCCGATTCCCACCAAGGCAGGGTGGCCCGAAAAAGAAAAACTTTCATCATCATTCACTCCATCACTGTCTTGCCAGAGGGGTGCTTTACACTACAGTTATAAAACTGCAACATTAACACCCCTCCTTCAGAGTGCAGACACTGTACTTCCCATCTCCAGGACTCAAGTCCGGCCTGCCGTTTCCTGAATCCCTTCATAAATGTTACTTTGCTCACACTCCAACAGCACGTCAAGTATTAAAAACCATGTGCCTCCATTCACTCCTATCAAATACGCTCACACATGCTTGCTGGAAGTCCAAGCCCCTCACACACAAAACTTCCTTTACCCCCTCCCTCCAACCTTTCCTAGGCCGACCCCTACCCCGCCTTCCCTCCACTACAGATTTATACACTCTCGAAGTCACTCTGTCTCGTTCCATTCTCTCTACATGTCCAAACCACCTCAACAACCCCTCCTCAGCTCTCTGGACAATCGTTTTGGTAATCCCGCACCTCCTCCTAATTTCCAAACTCCGAATTCTCTGCATTATATTCACACCACACATTGACCTTAGACATGACATCTCCACTGCCTCCAGCCTTCTCCTCGTTGCAACATTCATCACCCATGCTTCACACCCATATAAGAGCGTTGGTATAACTATCTCTCATACATTCCCTTCTTTACTTCCATGGACAAGGTTCTTTGTCTCCACAGACTCCGAGTGCTCCACTCACCCTTTTCCCTCATCAATTCCATGATTCACCTCATCCTTCATAGACCCATCCGCCGACATGTCCACTCCCAAATATCTGAATACATTCACCTCCTCCATACTCTCTCCCTCCAATCTGATATCCAATCTTTGTCACCTATTCTTTTTGTTATCCTCATCACCTTACTCTTTCCTATATTCACTTTCAATTTTCTTCTTTTACACACCCTACCAAATTCATCCACCAACCTCTGCAACTTCTCTTCAGAATCTCCCAAAAGCACAGTGTCATCAGCAAAAAGCAACTGTGACAACTCCCACTTTGTATTTGCTTCTTTATCTTTTAGCCCAACACCTCTTGCCAAGACCCTCGCATTCACTTCTCTTACAACCCCATCTATAAATATATTGAACAACCACGGTGACATCACACATCCTTGTCTAAGGCCCACTTTTACTGGGAAATAGTCCCCTCCCTCCTACACACTCTAACCTGAGCCTCACTATCCTCATAAAAACTCTTCACTGCTTTCAGTAACCTTCCTCCTATTCCATACACCTGCAACATCTGCAACATTGCCCCCCTATCTACCCTATCATACGCCTTTTCCAAATCCATAAATGCCACAAAAACATCTTTACCCTTATCCAAATACTGTTCACCTATATGTTTCACTGTAAACACTTGGTCTACACACCCCTACCTTTCCTAAAGCCCCTTGTTCATCTGCTATCCTGCTTTCTGTCTTACTCTTGATTCTTTCAATAATAACTCTACCATACACTTTACCAGGTACACTCAACAGACTTATTCCCCTATAATTTTTGCACTCTCTTTTGTCCCCTTTGCCTTTATACAAAGGAACAATACACGCTCTCTGCCAATCCTAGGTCCTTACCCTCTTCCATACATTTATTAAATAATAGCACCAACCACTCCAAAACTATATCCCCACCTGCTTTTAACATTTCTATCTTTATCCCATCAATCCCAGCTGCCTTACCCCTTTCATTCTACCCACTGCCTCACGAACTTCCCCCACACCCACAACTGGCTCTTCCACACTCCTACAAGATGTTATTCCTCCTTGCCCTACACACGAAATCACAGCTTCCCTGTCTTCATCAACATTTAACAACTCCTCAAAATATTCTCTCCATCTTCCCGATACCTCTAACTCTCCATTTAATAACTCTCCTCTCCTATTTTTAACTGTCAAATCCATTTGTTCTCTGGCTTCCTCAACTTATTAATCTCATTCCAAAACTTTTTCTTATTTTCAACAAAATTTGCTGATAACATCTCACCCACTCTCTCATCTGCTCTCTTTTTACATTGCTTCAACACTCTTTTAACCTCTCTTTTTCTCTCCATATACTCTTCCCTCCTTGCATCACTTCTACTTTGTAAAAACCTCTCATATGCTAACTTTTTCTCCTTACTACTCTCTTTACATCATCATTCCACCAATCGCTCCTCTTCCCTCCCGCACCCACTCGCCTGTAACCACAAACTTCTGCTGAACACTCTAACACTATATTTTTAAATCTACCCCATACATCTTCGATCCCATTGCCTACACTCTCACTAGCCCATCTATCCTCCAGTAGTTGTTTATATCTTACCCTAACTGCCTCCTCTTTTAGTTTATAAACCTTCACCTCTCTCTTACTTACTGATTCTATTTTCCTTGTATCCCATCTACCTTTTACTCCCACTGTAGCTATAACTAAAAAGTGATCTGATATATCTGTGGCCCTCTATAAACATGTACATCCTGAAGTCTACTCAACAGTCTTTTATCTACCAATACATAGTCCAACAAACTACTGTCATTACGCCCTACATCATATCTTGTATACTTATTTATCCTCTTTTTCTTAAAATATGTATTACCTATAACTAAACCCCTTTCTATACAAAGTTCAATCAAAGGGCTCCCATTATCATTTACACCTGGCACCCCAAACTTACCTACTACACCCTCTCTGCATGTTTCTCCCACTTTAGCATTTAGGTCCCCTACCACAATTACTCTCTCATTTGGTTCAAAAGTTCCTATACATTCGCAACATCTCCCAAAATCTCTCTCTCTCCTCTACACTCCTCTCTTCTCCAGGTGCATACACGCTTATTATGACCCACTTTTCGCATCCGACCCTTATTTTAATCCACATAATCCTTGAATTTAAAATTCATATTCCCTCTTTTCCTTCCATAACTGATCCTTCAACATTATTGCTACCCCTTCCTTAGCTCTAACTCTTTCAGATACTCCTGACTTAATCCCATTTATTTCTCCCCACTGAAACTCGCCTACCCCTTCAGCTTTGTTTCGCTTAGGGCCAGGACATCCAACTTCTTTTCATTCATAACATCGGCAATCATCTCTTTCTTATCATCCGCACTACATCCACGCACATTCAGACAACCCAATTTTATAAAGTTTTCTTCTTCTCGTTTTTAGTAGATTTGTACAGGAGAAGGGGTTACTAGCCCATTGCTCCCGGCATCTTAGTCGCCTCATACGACACCATGCTTACGGAGGAAAGATTCTTTCCACTTCCCCATGGACAATAGAGAAAATAAAAGAACAAGAGCTATTAAGAAAAAGAAGAAAAACCTAGATGTGTGTATGTATATATATGCATGTGTATGCCAGTGTAGTGTGACCTAAAGTGTAAGTAGAGTAGCTAGATATACCTGTTATCCAGCGTGTTTATGAGACAGAAAAAAGACACCAGCAATCCTACCATCATGTAAAACAGTTTCAGGTTTCTGTTTCACAGTCACCTGGCAGGACGGTAGTACCTCCCTGGGTGGTTGCTGTCTACCAACCTACTAGTTGAATATGTTACCAAATATACAGTGGACCCCTGAGTTACGAGCATAATTCATTCCTGAAGGCTGCTCAAGTGCCATTACTGAACGACTTTTCTCCCTTAAGGAATAATGTCAAGTAGGTTAGTCCATTTCAGACCCCCAAAAATACACTTACAAAAGCACTTACAATATTACACTTACATAATTGTACGATTTTCGAGGTGCTCGTAACTCGGGGTCCACTGTATCTGGCTCACTGATTAAGATAAATATCTTAGTGTCTTGTCCTTCAGCTTAATATGTCGGCATTTCATTTCAGTTGATATTCTTGGCGTGTGGAGGAACGGCGAAGGGTATTACATTTAAGGACCTCTTGTGCAGCCTGGTACTCTTAACGCGTGGAAATAAAGAAGAAAAGATTAAGTGTGAGTTTTGCAAATTTCTTATGGGATGACAAATACTGTAGTATATTTTTCCCTGATTTTATATTCTTCATTTTAAATTCATAATTTTGTTCCTTTAATGTGAATCTGTTAGCTGCTTTGTTTATCTTGGGAAAAAGTTTGCTTTGTTACTTTATTGTATTGAATTAAATCAATAATTTTTTGTACTAAATGGAACCCCTTCCTAAATCCATATACAGTCAACCCCCGGTGTTCGTTAAAATCGGTGTTCGTTAGGTTTTTTCGCAAGAATTTTAGCTTGGTGTTAACGAATCTGCTCGGAGTTGGCGATTCGTCCCAGACGCGTACGCGTGGCCTGAGCGGGCCCGGGCACTCCATTCAGCGTCAGTGTGCTATTGTTTACAAGCGAGCGACCACCACCTACGCCACCCACGCATTCATACCAGATATATTGTCATTATTCCACTGTTTTTAGTGCTTGCAACTGCTAAATAAGCCACCATGGGCCCCAAGAAAGCTCCTAGTGTCAAGCCTGTGGTAAAGAATGTCAGAAATACAGTAGAATTGAAGGAGATGATAGCAAAATATGAAAGTGGAGTGTGTATCGCTGAGCTGGCCAGGCTCTATGGCAAATCCCAGTCAACCATCTCTTCATTGTGGCCAGAGAAAGGAAATCAAGGGCGCTGTTGTTCGAAAGGTGCAGTATGGTCACAAAACAGAGATCTCAAGTGCTGGAAGAAGTGGAAACTTTGTTGTTGGTGTGGATCACGAGAAAGCAATAGCAGGAGATAGTGTTTAGCAACCGATAATATCGGAAAAAGCCAGGCAGTTGCATGATGATCTCGTTAAGAAAATGCCTGCAACGAGTGCTGAAGTGAATGAATTTAAAGCCAGCAAAGGCTGGTTTGACAGATTTAAGAAGCATAGTGGCATACATAGTGTTGTGAGGCATCATGAGGCAGCCAGTTCTGACAAAATCGCTGAAAAATATGTGCAGGATTAGTGGGGTACATAGAGGCTGAACAATTCAACCAATAAGTGTTCAATTGGGGCCCGAAACAGGCCTGTTTTGGAAAAATGCCAAACAGGACTTTCATTACACAGGAGGAGAGGCACTCCCAGGACAAAGCCTATGAAAGACAAGCTAACTTTTATGCTTTGTGCCAATGCCAGTGATGATTGTAAAGTGAAGCCTTTAGTGGTGTATCATTCTGAAAATCAGCGTTTAAGAGATGCGGTGTCGCCAGTCTAATTTGTGTGTGATGTGGAAGTCTAACAATAAGGCATGGGTCACTAGGAAATTTTCTTGGACGGGTTTTTATGAAGTGTTTGGCCCAGTGTGAAGAAATATCTCGAGGTAAATAATTTGCCACTTAAGTGCCTCCTGATAATGGACAATGCTCCTTGTCATCCTCCAACTTGGCAGAGCAAATTGTGCAGGGTTTTAAGTTCATCAAAGTGAAGTTCTTGCCCCCTAATACCACTCTCTCCTCCAGCCCATGGACCAGCAGGTCATTTGCAACTTTAAAACTACCCAAAGCAATGTTTCAAAAGTGCTTTGATGTGACCGTATACATGAATATGACCCTAAAAGACTTTTGGAAAGATCATTTCCATATCCTGAAATTGTGTAAACCTTATAGGTGGCTTGGGAGGGAGTGACTACAGGACTTTGAACTCTGCCTGGAAAAATTGTGGCCAGACTGTGTCCTAGAGAGGATTTTGAAGGTTTTGGGGCTGAGCCTCAGAACCCTGAGCCTGAGCCTGTTGTGCGAAATTGTGGAACTGGGCAGTCCTTGGGGTTGGATGTTTGTACGAGGATGTGGAACAGTTGGTGGAGGAGGACAATGAGGAGATAACCACTGAAATCTGCAAGAGCTTCAACAGCAACAACAGACCACAGTTCAGGAAAATGGTCAAAGAGGAGGTGGAGGAACAGAGATGGAGAAGGTGCTTCTTCATGTTAAGGATTTGTGCAATGTGGAGCAAGGTGCAAACATTTATGGATGATTATCACCTACCAAGCTGTTGCAGGCCGTGTTGGCCACATGTGCAATGACAATGTGGTGTTCCATTTCAAGGAAGGTTTAAAGAAATGCCAGACACAGAGCTCCTTGGACAGATTTTTGTTAAGAGGTTCAGTGACTCAACCTGGTCCTAGTGGATAAAGAAAAAGGCCAGTAACCAGAAAGAACTTGGCCCTGCAGTGTTGTGAAAGGGATTCCCTTCCAAACACTGGCATACTACTACATCTCTCCCTCCTACCGTCTTCCACACATCAACAACTCTTCAATAAATGTAAGTGACATGTTATTGTACTATTATTTCTTTATTTCTCATAAAATTGTGTGTAATTTAATGTGTATATGTTGTAAAAAAATATTTTATTTTAATACTTTTGGGTGTATGGATGGTTAATTTTATTTCCATTATTTCTTATGGGAAAATGATTGGAGTTCGTTATATTCGGTGTTCATTAAGCCCTCTGGAACGGATTAATAACAAGAACTGGGGGCTCACTGTACTGTTTGTGACGAATTCAAGAACGACATTTGGCTACTGGCAGTTTACAGTACAGTGGGTGAGATACTATCAACAAATTTTCCTGAGAATAAGAAAAAGTTTTGGAGTGAGATTAATAAGTTAAGAAATCCTAGGAAATGAATGAGTTTGACAGTTGAAAACAGGAGAGGAGAATTATTAGATGGAGAGTTGAAATTACTATCAAGAGGATGGAGTGAATATTTTGATGAACTGTTAAATGTTGATGGAGATAGGGAAGCTGTGATTTCGTGTATTGGGCAGGGAGGTATAACATCTTGTAGGAGTGAGGAAGAGTCAGTTGTGAGTGTGGAGGAGGTGCATGAGGTAGCAATGAAATGGGTTAAAGCAGCTGAGATTGATAGGATAAAGACAGAAATGTTAAAAGCAGGTCCAGACATAGTTTTGAATGGTTGGTGCTTTTATTTAATATGTGGAAGAGGGGAAGATACCTAGGGATTGGCAGAGAGCATGCATGGTTCCTTTGTATAAAGGCAAAGGGGACAAAAGAGAATGTAAAAATTGTAGGGAAATAAGCCTGTTGAGTATACCTGGTAAAGTGTACGGTAGTTATTATTGAAAGAATTAAAAAGTAAGACAGAGAGCAGGATCCGATTTCTTTCATTTTTGGTGTACGTGAAGACGTGTTCATGTAACTTTATTCTCTGTAAGTTTCAATAAGATAGCCCAGAATACAAATGAAAAAAAAAATTACTGAAAATTACATTTAGCAACAACCCAGGCCTAAATGGCACAACAAAAGGTTGTTTTGGGACTTGGTACTTATAAAACAATGCTAGTGTGATGTTCTCACTGGAGGTAATCGTGTAATTATCTTCAGTTATTCTACAAAAAAATAAAGTTGCTAAGTTTTTGACATTTGCAAAATATCTTGCCCTTTACTACCACACAGATCCCAAAATATTTGGAATATTTCCAATACATATTCCATAATCCAATTGTAGAACAATAATTTTTTATGATTCCTGTCAATATTGCATTTCTTTCAATAATAAATGGTGTGCTCCATGAAATAAGTCAATAACTTCCGAGATAATCACCTGGAACGCCAGCCGGCCTTCCGTCTCGGGAAAATTTTTTGTTCTGAGAAAATCGCTTCTGTTTCAGTGTTTTCCTTATGAAACTAGTAATCTAGTGCAGTTTGCCTCACTAAAACTCCGTTTTTTCTCACCCAAGACCAAAGAATACGTTATAAGAAGGAGGGGAAATTATTTTATATGCGAGATTGCTGGTGGACACTCCCCAAATTATGGGCTATTTTATTCATTCTAATTATATCCATGTTTCTGTTATTTATAGTGTTTTTTAGGTCATCTT
>WNWK01011942.1:0-62035 GCA_009830355.1 Cherax destructor | reverse complement strand
CTTTGTCCCATGCGTTTTAGCCACTGTCCAGGTTCCTTTCCTGGCTTGAGGATTCTCTACAGGAGGATTACTACGAATCCTCTTGTTTTCCTCAGTCAGTCGCTGTATCTCAAGCTTAGCTACCCTCAGTTCTTCCTTCAGCTGCTGGTAGAGTAGCTCAAGAGAGGACATCTTCTTCAGATTGACAGAGAGCACACAAGACCTAAACAGAGAACGCCCTGCTGGGGTTCACACAATGGTAGAAACTATGCAGTAGGCTCAGTCATCAGTGCAGGTTGCCATAACTGAACGTGGTGGCACGGAAAGCACAGGTCACTACAATTACACCAGAGAGAGAGAGAGAGAGAGAGAGAGAGAGAGAGAGAGAGAGAGAGAGAGAGAGAGAGAAGAGAGAGAGAGAGAGAGAGAGAGAGAGAGAGAGAGAGAGAGAGATGCAGGTTAGATCATGCCTCGCCTCATGACGAGCTTCTTGAGACGTCGGTGACCAGAACAATGTGAAGATAATTAGGCGAGTACATTACAAGCCATAATTACTTGTTGATGTCTCTTGTTTGTGTCTGATTTAACTCTTACCCGAATATGATAATTATGTTCGGTAAATAGACACAGAAGCAACTAATGCGACATTTTACTGTGGCAACGTTTCGCTCTCCAGGAGCTTAGTCAAGCCGTTACGCCTTGACAAAGCTCCTGGAGAGCGAAACGTTGCCACAATGTCACATTATGTGTATCTGTGTCCATTTACCTATCATAATTATCCTATTCGTAAAAGTTACATCAGACACAGACATGAGACAACAACAAACAAGAATCACCTATACAACGTAACGCTGCTAAACAAAAGTCGAAAAAAACTACAAAACGATAATAGTAACGTCACATACGAGAAACACTGAGTGTTATGACTGCTTAACACCTGCCTGCGGTCACTACTGTTTCTGATATATGTAAATGATTTACCAGAGGAGATCAGCTCGTCTGCGTGTGTGTGCTCTCCTAATTGCTCACCTAACTGTGGTTGCAGGGGTCGAGTCACAGCTCCCGACCCTGTGTGTGTGTTTTTGTTTTGGCTGACGATTTGGAATTAGATACGAACAAGAGAAACTAGGGAGATCAAAACAGGCAGATGACGTACACCAACACTTACACAATAGGCAGCTGACGTACAAACACACCCCCATAACAAGGCTGACACCCAAGCCTTAAATGCTGCCTGCTGTTGCTCAACATGACAGGCTACCTAAGTCAACTTGGAAAGCCTGTCTTATCTTCAGGCTTAGAAAGCCTGCCTTATCTCCACGGTCACGCAGTGAATATATTGTATCAGCCTTTATTACAAAGGCTGAGGAATGTGCAAAGTCACAGGACAGTGACAGTCTCAGCGTAAGCTCCATACATAGTAATGATGACGTGGACCCTGGCCAGTACCTGTAGACGCTGGTCAGTACTTGTGGATGCTGGCCAGTACTTGTGGATGCTGGCCAGTACTTGTTGATGCTGGCCAGTACTTGTGGATGCTGGTCAGTACTTGTGGATGCTGGCCAGTACTTGTGGATGCTGGTCAGTACTTGTGGAGGCTGGCCAGTACTTGTGGATGCTGGCCAATACTTGTGGAGGCTGGCCAGTACTTGTGGAGGCTGGCCAGTACTTGTGGAGGCTGGCCAATACTTGTGGAGGCTGGCCAGTACTTGTGGATGCTGGCCAGTACTTGTGGAGGCTGGCCAGTACTTGTGGAGGCTGGTCAGTACTTGTGGAGGCTGGCCACTACCTATTGTCTCTGTTAATGGATCCCATAAATCATGGCGCCAGCGGCTCGGTATCAGACCTGGACTCGTGAATGGTAATGTAAACAATACAGTAATAACAACTCTCTCACAAACACAGGAAATAAAATGTATTCATTGAAATGGAGGAGAGAGAGAGAGAGAGAGAGAGAGAGAGAGAGAGAGAGAGAGAGAGAGAGAGAGAGAGAGAGAGAGAGAGAGAGAGAGAGAGAGAGAGAGACTGATTATAATATACACCTGGAAAGTACTTGAGGGTCTTGTCCCAGCTTTGCACACTGTCATAACCACATACTTTAGCGAGAGATATGAGAGGAAATACAAAATAAACACGGTGAAAAGCAGAAACGCCGTGAGCACAATAAGGGAACACTGCATCAACATCCGTGGCCCAAGACTGTTCAACATCAGAAGATATCAGAAACAGTGCTGGGACAGGTGTAGAAGTATTCAAGTGGAAACTGGACAAGTATCTCCACCCCAATGAAAAGCAGGGGTTGTGGTTCGTACGTCGGTTTGCATGCGGAAAACAGTAACAGCCTGGTTGATCAGACCCTGATCCACCACGAGACCTGGTCTCAGACCGGGCCGCGGGGGCGCTGATATTTTTGTAAACGAGCCGCCAACAGCAACAGCCTGGTTGACCCAACAAGTATCAACAAGCCTGGTCCAGGGCCAGGCTCCGGAAGTAAAAAAACTCTTGAAACTCATCTTAGAGCAAAGGTAAGATCAGTGTATCGTGAACCTAAGAAGCAGTTTGTAAGACTGAGGTGTCATCTTACTTGTAAGACTGAGGTGTCATCTTACTTGTAAGACTGAGGTGTCATCTTGTAAGACTGAGGTGTCATCTTACTTGTAAGACTGAGGTGTCATCTTACTTGTAAGACTGAGGTGTCATCTTACTTGTAAGACTGAGGTGTCATCTTACTTGTAAGACTGAGGTGTCATCTTACTTGTAAGACTGAGGTGTCATCTTGTAAGACTGAGGTGTCATGTTGTAAGACTGAGGTGTCATCTTACTTGTAAGATTGAGGTGTCATCTTACTTGTAAGATTGAGGTGTCATCTTACTTGTAAGATTGAGGTGCAATCTTACTTGTAAGACTGAGGTGTCATCTTACTTGTAAGACTGAGGTGTCATCTTACTTGTAAGATTGAGGTGTCATCTTACTTGTAAGACTGAGGTGTCATCTTACTTGTAAGACTGATGTGTCATCTTACTTGTAAGACTGAGGTGTCATCTTACTTGTAAGACTGAGGTGTCATCTTACTTGTAAGACTGAGGTGTCATCTTACTTGTAAGACTGATGTGTCATCTTACTTGTAAGACTGAGGTGTCATCTTACTTGTAAGACTGAGGTGTCATCTTGTAAGACTGAGGTGTCATCTTACTTGTAAGACTGAGGTGTCATCTTACTTGTAAGACTGAGGTGTCATCTTACTTGTAATATTGAGGTGTCATCTTACTTGTAAGATTGAGGTGTCATCTTACTTGTAAGATTGAAGTGTCATCTTACTTGTAAGATTGAGGTGTCATCTTACTTGTAAGATTGAGGTGTCATCTTACTTGTAAGATTGAGATGTCATCTTACTTGTAAGATTGAGGTGTCATCTTACTTGTAAGATTGAAGTGTCATCTTACTTGTAAGATTGAGGTGTCATCTTACTTGTAAGACTGAGGTGTCATCTTACTTGTAAGACTGAAGTGTCATCTTACTTGTAAGACTGAGGTGTCATCTTGTAAGACTGAGGTGTCATCTTGTAAGACTGAGGTGTCATCTTACTTGTAAGACTGAGGTGTCATCTTACTTGTAAGATTGAGGTGTCATCTTACTTGTAAGACTGAGGTGTCATCTTACTTGTAAGATTGAGGTGTCATCTTACTTGTAAGATTGAGGTGTCATCTTACTTGTAAGACTGAGGTGTCATCTTACTTGTAAGATTGAGGTGTCATCTTACTTGTAAGATTGAGGTGTCATCTTATTGGAAGATTGAGGTGTCATCTTACATATTCGTGAGATGAAGACAAGAAAGTAGTGTTTCTATCAGAGTGCAAAACACTTAACAGGTTTTATACTCGTATGAGGGAACGGACAACACTAACCCCTGCCAGTGACCTGCCAGTGACCAGTCACTAGCAGGGTTAGTGGCCAGGCCACACTACCGTCTCGTGGCCACACCTCCCCTTATCATTATCCTAAGATAAGCAGCTAGCCCTCCTGCCCCCGCCCTGTAAGAGATATCTACGCTACCCAAGACGCCATAAAATGCTATCCGTGGTTTACCTGCGGTCAGTATCTAGAGTAATGTTACTCTGAGGCTCCATCTCACATATATACAGAGAGAGAGAGAGAGAGAGAGAGAGAGAGAGAGAGAGAGAGAGAGAGAGAGAGAGAGAGAGAGAGAGAGAGAGAGAGAGAGAGAGAGAGAGAGAGAGAGAGAAGAGAAGAGGAAGAGAGGAGAGAGAGAGAGAGAGAGAGGAGAGAGAGAGAGAGGAGAGAGAGAGAGGAGGATAGAGAGAGAAGAGATAAAGAGAGAAGGAGAGGAAAGAGAGAGAAGAGTAGAAATGAGAGAGGAGAGAGAGAGAGATAGAGATAGAGAGAGATAGAGATAGATACAATCAGGAAAGGAAGAAAATAAAAACAAGATACTAATCCCACGTGAGTGTTATTTGGAAAGTTGTTAAATGTTTTGCACTCTGGCAGGAGGGCTGATCTTGTTTCCCCTCACAACGCTAAGATCAGTGGCTAAACTTACGAGACCACCGTCATGGTAACACCGCGGGCACTACACCGTCAGCGTAACACTGCAGTCATCCCGTCACACTCAGTAACACTGCAGTCATCCCGTCACCACCGTAATGGTAACACTACACTCATCCCGTCACCACCGTCATGGTAACACTGAGGTCATCCCGTCACTTACCACCGTCATGGCAACACTGAGGTCATCCCGTCACTTACCACCGTCATGGTAACACTGCAGTCATGCCGTCACCACCGTCATGGTAACACTGCAGTCATCCCGTCACCACCGTAATGGTAACACTACACTCATCCCGTCACCACCGTCATGGTAACACTGCAGTCATGCCGTCACTTACCACCGTCATGGTAACAGTGTCACAGGGCTGCATCAACACTCACCTGGTGAGGAACAAAGGTTCACATTAATTACAAAGGTTCACATCACATCACCTCTGCAACAGAGTTATGTATTCTCACAGTACATAATATACATAAAAATTCTTCACTAGCAAACGTTACGCTACCTGTGACGGCTGTTACCTTACCTGTGACCTGTCTTTGACTGGTTTCCAGGTTTACTGCTACCTTCGCAGGCAAACCTGGTCCTAGACTTCCCTTCCTTCCTTCCTGACTAACCAGGCTGTTGCTGCAGGTTACCCCCAGGACTACGTAGCCATCACAACCTGACTAATCAAGGTCCTACTGAAGATAGTAACTGATCTAGACGAGACGACCTAGGTTGGAAACATATGGGAGGAGGTGCAAATAAACCCAGTAAAAAGGCAGGGGTGCGGAGGGCACAATAAGGGAACACTGTATCAACATCAGTGGCCCCAGATTATTCAACATCTTACCAGAAGATATCAGAAACATTGCTGGGACAAGTGTAGAAGTCTTCAAGAGGAAACTGGAAAAGTATCTTCACCAGGTGCCAGATCAGCCAGGCTGTAATGGAAATGTGAGTCAGCGGGCCACCACCAACAACAGCCTGGCTGACCAGGCTAGCACCAGACAAGCCTGGCCCATGGCCGGGCTCCGATAGTAGAAAGACTCTCGAAACTCATCAAAGGTATGACAAAGGTTAGAAAGGAAATACTACGGGATTAAGAGCTTTTAAGAAGCAAGTGGGAAAGTTTAGGTATGTGTACATTGAATGTATGTATGTGTACATTAAATGTGTGTAATATTTTACTTGTTGGCCGAATTCATTAACATTAATTCAGGTACATCCTTCAAAACTGCCAAAAACTGGTCGTTTTTTGTTTTATAAACAGATGAAAGGCAAATCTTAAAAAAAAAAATGAACTTACATTCACAACACTACGTCTATCTTCACTCCCATGTATGTTTCTCAGTGGTTGTTATTCCTATAATATTTCCTTCCTAATTTAGACAGGCTGGTCTGAGTGTCGACAGTCCCTCACTGCAGCACAGCTGAAAACTGTGCATTATGTCTATCTCGTATCGAATAGGTAAAACTTGCGATTTTGGCTTAAATAGCAATGCTCTGCTTACCGAATAAGACAAGCGAAAATTTGTGTATACAATAATTTCGCAAAAATCATACTGAATCTAACGAAAAAAAAATATTTCATTGTGTTTGTTTATTATTAAATTATTGTAAACTTATCTAAAATATATTTAGTTAAATTAGGCTAAATTAAATTGCGCTTATAATAAGGTTAAGTAAGTTACTAAGGTTCTTTTGGTACAAAATTGTTAATTTTTACATTAACTTTAATGAAAAAAATATATATTTAAACGTATAAGAGAAAATTTTAGAAAGGACTTAATTTTAAATGAGTTCTTGCTAATTGACCAGTTTTACCTATTCGGCACGACATGTACAAGGAAAACACTGGAGGAAGTGAAGGCTGGAGGTGCGATAGATTGTGAAAAATAACTCATAATGAGAAGAGGGGTGCAAGAAGTACACTGACAACTCTATATCAATGTTATTATATAGATAGGTATGTTAATAAGTCACAATATTCTGTTTATATCATTTTAATGAGAGGACGTTTCGTCCATCAAGGAGTTTATAAATTGAAGTCCATGATGGGCGAAACGTCTTATCAATAAAATACTATAAATAACATTTTATGTTATATTAAGGTACAGTGACAATTCTATAGACTTCAAGGGTACAAATTTCTCAATATTTTCCCTTCAAATGTATGGAGAATTACCAACACACTGTTATCTTCAAGATAGAACGCAAGACGCTGTTAAAAACTTCACCAGCATCACCAAGCTGTTTGTATCAGCATCACCCTGACGTATACACCAGCATCAACAAGCTGTTGTCTCGGCTCAGCGTGAATCATTTCACAGCGGCTGTCTGCTGTGTCGTAATTTTTACGACAAAAGTTTACAAATGAGAGCCACGTTATTCTGGTGTGACCAGGAAGTTGCCAGGACCAGCATGTGTGAGGCAGGCGAGAGGAAAATCATTACTTCAACATACTATATGAATATATGTAGTTGCAACACTTTTAAACTTAATCCAAATGACGTCCCGCAGACAATGATGAAAACAACACAGGGTACACAACAAACTTTCCCCGGAACAAGCTTTAGCTCTATACAGAGCTTTATAAAGACATGATAAAGCTCTACGCAGAGCAAAATGTTGTCCGCTAAAAGCTTAAAAGTAATTCAAAACGAAGATACGAGGAAAATTCTTTATATCCTACTTTATTTATTCCTCTTCTTTTTGTACTCATTACTTATACCATCCCCTCCCCCCCCACTAGTTCTACTCTTTTTCCAGAAAGTGGATTTTACTACGTTTGAAACACAACATTGAAAATTTATGTACTGTTAGCAAGAAAATATCAAACATTATATACTGTACAATGATGGATGTAAATAAGTGTACTTGGCATGGTTGCTTCTGCTCTAGATTAGAATTATGCGAAGGTGAATTAATGTACAAATGTTATGGATTCCATCTCACTTTGACTAACTGCTACAGCTGTATAAATTAGTCAAAGAAAGTACTTTAAAAGAAAGAGCTGAATATAGACCTGGTCTGTCTGTGTCCAGCATTATAAACAGCATTAGGATAGTAAATAATTAATCTGAATGTCATATGAATATAAACAGAAGCTTGAGTAAATCAATAACTCATTACGATTAGATAAACGAAGATAAGACACCGAGTAGTTTGCAATGTCAACACACTGACTGACAGATTGACTGATGTTGTAGTAGTCAGGCTCAGGCTTGGTTACAGACTTACAAGTGCTCCTGACAGTTTGGTATATACACAGATGAATAATCAAATTAAAGTCTTATGGTATTTTTTTATCATTATATGCTAAATTGACTGCTTATTGAGAAATTTAGAGATAGTCAATATAATAGCATGTGCGATATGCCAAGGTATTAGATATTCTTGTATTAAGAAAAATACGATATCATACTCTTTGAGGAAAGAATCCTCAATTTTCTTGCAACAAATCAAATTTAAATTGTCATTACCGTATCTACACAGATGTACTCGTCACTACCTAAGTTGATGTATCTAAATGTGAACAATAAAAATAATAAAAGTTGAAGCTTTTGTTTAGCGTGTAGTGATGGGACCTGCTGGGGCCTCCTGCCTTGGGTTTGTCCTCGCCTCTGATACATCTCGTTAAGGTCGACCTCGGTGGTGACAGTGTTTATCAGTTGTGAGGGTGTAGCACGCATCACATACACTGTCTAGGCTGTGTTAAACTGGGTGGGGTTGACAGCCTTCCTGCTGCATGACACTGTCTAGGCTGTGTTAAACTGGGTGGGGTGACAGCCTTCCTGCTGCCTGACACTGTCAATAAATGCTGCTGCAGGGAACATTCCCCTCGAGGGAGGTTCCTCGATGCTAGCGAGCTCTTGATCCCTGGAACTGGACCTGCCCTCAACTTCCATGTATCGAACCTGCTTGCCTCCCAGCCCACCCCCACCCCTTCCCTTTAGAAGCTGTATGACCCCTACGGGTTTAGCGTTCCCCTTATGAATGTACTTATAACAGAGTACCCGATCCTGATGCAGTGTATGGTTTCTTCAGCCTGTCTGGCACTACCTTGGGGAGAGTGAGTGTGGTATTACGTTGCTGCTGCGTGCCACGTTGTCAACCTGGTTACATTAAGATATCAAGGCGTTGCTGGCCCAAAAATTTTACTCTAGTCAGTGTAGCTGCCTGTTCAGCTGGTCATCATCAATCTGCCCTGTCCTCGTTATTTTGCGAGGCGTGGTCGCCGGTGCAGTGACCTCCGACATCAACAACAGGTAGGTAGACGAGTAGTCTCAATACCGCAGTGATGTTATGATGTTATGTGACTGCAGTTGTTTCAGTGTTTCTGCAATGCTGTCTGTGAATGACCGTTTGTTGTTTGTGTTCTGTGGCCGTGTTTCAGGGCTTTGTTTACTATAATGAACTCTGTGAAGTGAGGTTAAGAATGTTTCTGCAAGCAATACCTGCATTTCACACAATAATGTTTACTCCTGCACCCACAGGTTAGGTATGGAGGGACTGAAACGCACAGGATTGTTGTGGTGACTACCATCCACAAAAATGGGTACGAGGGAGGACTACCACCCCCTCCAGGTATAGGAAACACCTACAGGACAGGTATGGAGTTAGTACTACCCAAAGTATAGGTATGGGGTGACTACCACTCACAGGATAGGTGTGGAGTGACTACCACTCACAGTTTTGATATGGTGTGACTACCACCCATGGGATAGGCATGAGGTGCACAATAAAACTATCAAACTAGCTCACGCAGCCAGTGTTTGTGCTGGTTTACTGAGCCATCAGCGTCAGCGTTGAGAGTGCCTGGTGGGAGGCAGACATCCACAGCAGTATTGACTGTCTCCAGTGTTTAGGCTGCATTTGTATTTTTCTTCCAAGGAATGCTACAATGCGGAGGTCTGGCAGCTGGGTCTTCCTATACACTATGATCACATAAGCATCTCGCAATATTGAAGTGTAAGGAGCACTGTTATAAACGCACTGAGACCACCACGGCCAGGAGCTGAGTCTCGATCCCCCTTTTCCCAAGCAAACGCAAATCGGTGAGCACATCAACAAATCTTTTCGTCCCGTATCTCATTACCAACAGAAGGAAAAATGAAAACAAAAATTACATTCCAACTTATTCGTCCGTTCCGCTCGCTTTCATGCTTCCATAAATAAATGTTTGTGTGCACTTTTTCAATAATGCAAGATAAACGTTCCCTTAAAAGCTGTGGGCGTCAACAATAGCAGCGTCTGGTGAGAGTGGCATCGTCACAGTGGAGATGTTCGCCACCACTGTGGCGTCTACCACCAACAGTCTCCTACCACCAGAGTTACTCGTGCACATTGCAACTTTTCCTGGTTGTTCTCAGCCATCTCGTTGCCAGACGTATCTCGGGAGCTTTTTAATTTGCTGTGTTGTGGTTAAATATTTTTTTTAATAGTTTAATGTAATGTAATCTAGCTTCTCAAACTTAATTTAAATTTAAAATAAAGAAAATAGTATTTTGTAAGTTTACAAAAAAAAAAAAGTTAAGAAATCGACGTTGGGAACTTCTTAAGAAAATTACCGTAGTAGAATTAGGGGGAAGTTGGCAACCCGCAGTGACTTAATGTTATTGTTATGGGTGGTAGTAAGAAGTGGTCCCTGACACACACACACACACACACACACACACACACGACACAACAAACGACACGACACACACACACACACACGACACAACAAACGACACGACACACACACACACACTCACACACTCATGCACAGGTAAGAAGGGAGGCCCAAAGACAATACGAGAATGACATAGCAGCGAAAGCCAAATCTGACCCAAAGCTGTTGTACAGCCACATCAGGAGAACAACAGTCGAGGACCAGGTAATCAGGCTGAGGAAGGTAGGAGGGGAGGTCACAAGAAATGACCGCGAAGTGTGTGAGGAGCTCAACATGAGATTCAAAGAAGTGTTCACAGAGGAGACAGAAGGGCCTCCAGAAAAGCGTAGAAGTGGGGTACACCATCAAATGTTGGACACAATACATACAACTGAGTAGGAAGTGAAGAGGCTGCTAAGCGAGCTGGATACCTCAAAGGCGATGGGGCCGGATAACATTTCTCCATGGGTCCTGAGAGAGGGAGCAGAGGCGCTATGTGTACCACTAACAACAATCTTCAACACATCTATCGAAACAGGGCGACTACCTGAGGTATGGAAGACAGCAAATGTAGTCCAAATTTTTAAAAAAAGAGACAGACACGAAGCACTAAACTACAGACCAGTGTCACTGACATGTATAGTATGCAAGGTCATGGAGAAGATTATCAGAAGAGTGGTGGAGCACCTAGAAAGGAATGAGCTTATCAACGACAGCCAGCATGGTTTCAGGGATGGGAAATACTGCGTCACAAACCTACTGGAGTTCTATGACAGGGTGATGGCAGTAAGACAAGAGAGAGAGGGGTGGGTAGATTGCATTTTCTTGGACTGTAAGAAGGCGTTTGACACAGTTCCACACAAGAGATTAGTGCAAAAGCTGGAGGACCAGGCAGGAATAACAGGGAAGGCACTACAATGGATCAGAGAATACTTGTCAGGAAGACAACAGCGAGTCATGGTACGTGGCGAGGTGTCAGAGTGGGCGCCTGTAATGAGCGGGGTGCCACAGGGATCAGTCCTAGGACCGGTGCTGTTTCTGGTATTTGTGAACGACATGACGGAAGGAATAGACTCCGAAGTGTCCCTGTTTGCAGATGATGTGAAGTTGATGAGAAGAATTCAATCGGACGAGGACCAGGCAGAACTACAGAGGGATCTGGACAGGCTGCAGGCCTGGTCCAACAACTGGCTCCTGGAATTCAACCCCCCACCAAGTGCAAAGTCATGAAGATTGGGGAAGGGCAAAGAAGACCACAGACGGGGTCAGAGCCTACAAACCTCACTCAAGGAAAAGGATCTTGGGGTGAGTATAACACCAGGCACATCTCCTGAGGCGCACATCAACCAAATAACTGCTGCAGCATACGGACGCCTGGCAAACCTAAAAACAGCATTCCGACATCTTAATAAGAAGTTATTCAGGACCCTGTACACTATGTACGTTAGGCCCATACTGGAGTATGCAGCGCCAGTTTGGAACCCTCACCTAGCCAAGCACGTAAAGAAACTAGAGAAAGTGCAAAGGTTTGCAACAAGACTAGTCCCGGAGCTAAGGGGTATGTCCTACGAGGAGAGGTTACGGGAAATCGACCTGACGACACTGGAAGACAGGAGAGATAGAGGGGATATGATAACGACTTATAAAATACTGAGAGGAATCGACAAGGTGGACAAAGACAGAATGTTCCAGAGGTGGGACACAGCAACAAGGGGTCATAGTTGGAAGTTGAAGACTCAGATGAACCACAGGGATGTTAGGAAGTATATCTTCAGTCACAGAGTTGTCAGGAAGTGGAATAGTCTGGGAAGTGATGTAGTGGAGGCAGGATCCATACATAGCTTTAAGGAGAGGTATGATAAAGCTCATGGAGCGGGTAGAGTGACCGAGTAGCGGCCAGTGAAGAGGCGGAGCCAGGAGCTGTGAATCGACCCCTGCAACCACAACTAGGTGAGTACACACACACGACACCACACAACACACGACACACACACACACACACACACACACACACACACGACACACACACACACACACACGACACACACACACACACACACACACACACACACACACACACACGATATGAATCGACCCCTATAACCACAATTAGGTGAGTACATATACACTGACATACCTGGACTAGTTTCGAGAGTTCCTGCACCCTCGCAGCCCGGCCTGTGGCGCGGCTTACCTGTTCACCGCCTGGTCAACCAGCCTATTGCTGATAGCAGGGAGCAGTCCCTCAGATATTCTCAGCTAGTGCATGTTGCTGTGAGCTGAGAGAGCCAGGATTCTCACAACCAACAGTTACACAACAGGGAGTAGTGTAACCAACAGTTACACAACAGGGAGTAGTGTAACCAACAGTTACAAAACAGGGAGTAGTGTAACCAACAGTTACACAACAGGGAGTAGTGTAACCAACTGTTACACAACAGAGAGTGGTGTAATCAACTGTTACACAACAGGGAGTAGTGTAACCAACAGTTACACAACAGGGAGTAGTGTAACCAACAGTTACACAACAGGGAGTAGTGTAACCAACTGTTACACAACAGGGAGTAGTCACAACAGGGTGGTGTAACCAACAGTTACACAACAGGGAGTGGTGTAACCAACAGTTACACAACAGGGAGCAGTGTAACCAACAGTTACACAACAGGGAGTAGTGTAACCAACATTTACACAACAGGGAGTAGTGTAACCAACATTTACACAACAGGGAATAGTGTAACCAACATTTACACAACAGGGAATAGTGTAACCAACATTTACACAACAGGGAGTAGTGTAATCAACAATTACACAACAGGGAGTAGTGTACCCAACATTTACACAACAGGGAGTGGTGTAACCAACAGTTACAAAACAGGGAGTAGTGTAACCAACTGTTACACAACAGGGAGTGGTGTAACTAAGTTACACAACAGGGAGTAGTGTAACCAACATTTACACAACAGGGAGTGGTGTAACAAACAGTTACACAACAGGGAGTGGTGTAACCAACTGTTACACAACAGTGGTGGGGGACCAGGATTCCCTGGGATACCTTTGATGAGTATCGAGAGTGCTCCTCCTCACGGAGCCCGACCCTAGGCCAGGATTGTCGGTGCTTCAAAGGAGGTTTCTGGTGAGGGAATCTTGATCTGGGGAATTGGAGCTATGCTTCACTTCCCTGAATTAAACCTAATGCCTTCCATCCCCACCCCTACGGGTTTAACGCTCTCCGATGATAATTATTGTCGGAGTTTGCCTGGTCATAAGTGGAAATTTCGGTGCAGGTTTGGTACCAGTCCCTTCAGTATCTTCCAGGTGCAGATTATGATGTATCTTTCTCGCCCACGTTCTAAGGACTACAGTTCTGGGGATTTCAAGTACTCCCAATAATTTAGATGCTTGACTATATGTATATGAGCTGTAAACTTTCTCTGTACATTTTCACGCTCATTTCCGTTGCCGTAAAGGCGGCTGTTAGTACACATCAGTACTCCAGCCTAGAAAGAACGAGTGACCAACAGAATCAACACTGGCTTGGTATCCCTTGTTTAGGTTCTAATTATCCAATCTATCATTTTTTCATGCAGCTGTGACAAAGCTGTGGTGTTCTTTGAAAGTGAGAACTTGTGACACCATCACTCCCAGGTCTCTCACATCTGACTTGCTTTCTACTGAGTGGTTTGAGTGTCTTGTATGGACCGGGCTGGGGAGGGCGTTGACCCCAGGAATACCCTCCAGGTCCTCTGATCTTTTTTTTATTTCCTCCATTCTTCCATAGCGTAAATAACTGAAATTTGTCTCCCCAGTTATTCCCTTTACACGCATTTTGTGTGCAATTACCCCAGGGTCGCAGTTATCAAAGACTTTTGCAATGTCAGTGTATACATCTGCATTTTGTCTGCCTTCAAGAGCATCTAAGACCATGTCGTAATGGTCCAGTAGTTGCGAAAGATAGGAGAGACCAGTTCTGAACTCGTGTTGACCAGGGACCAAGACTTTTCAATCCACATGTATCTGGCTGTCTTCAAGAGAGAACTGGATGAGTCAGTTTGCGATTAGCCTGGCTGTAACTCTTACTCCATACATTTTTATTTTAATACTATGGTCATGAAGCAGATTCCACTACTTATTACCTTCCCTTCACCAACCCACCTTCTTCAATTACTTCTCTCTTAATTACACCTCACTCTCTCCCACCTCAACCACGGCCTCTCCTACCTCCACTACGCCCTCTCCCACCTCCATCAAGCCCTCTTAATTACCCCCCAACCCTTTGTCCCCACTGTGTTGAGTTAATTACTAATACAAGAAACCACTGAGCAGGGCAGGTAGTGCAAGACAGCAGAGCAGGTAGTGCAAGACAGCAGAGCAGGTAGTGCAAGACAGCAAAGCTGGTAGTGCAAGACAGCAGAGCTGGTAGTGCAAAACAGCAGAGCTGGTAGTGCAAAACAGCAGAGCTGGTAGTGCAAGACAGCAGAGCAGGTAGTGCAAGACAGCAGGGCAGGTAGTGCATGACAGCAGAGCAGGTAGTGCAAGACAGCAGAGCAGGTAGTGCAAGACAGCAAAGCTGGTAGTGCAAAACAGCAGAGCTGGTAGTGCAAAACAGCAGAGCTGGTAGTGCAAGACAGCAGAGCAGGTAGTGCAAGACAGCAGGGCAGGTAGTGCAAGACAGCAGGGCAGGTAGTGCAAGACAGCAGAGCAGGTAGTGCTAGACAGCAGAGCAGGTAGTGCAAGACAGCAGGGCAGGTAGTGCAAGACAGCAGAGCAGGTAGTGCAAGACAGCAAAGCAGGTAGTGCAAGACAGCAGGGCAGGTAGTGCAAGACAGCAGAACAGGTAGTGCAAGACAGCAGGGCAGGTAGTGCATGACAGCAGGGCAGGTAGTGCAAGACAGCAGGGCAGGTAGTGCAAGACAGCAGAGCAGGTAGTGCAAGACAGCAGAGCAGGTAGTGCAAGACAGTTGAGAAGGTAGTACAAGACAGCTGGACAGGTAGTGCAAGACAGCAGAGCAGGTAGTGCAAGACAGCAGAGCAGGTAGTGCAAGACAGCAGAGCAGGTAGTGCAAGACAGTAGAGAAGGTAGTGCAAGACAGCAGGACAGGTAGTGCAAGATAGCAGGGCAGGTAGTGCAAGACAGCAGAGCAGGTAGTGCAAAACAGCAGAGCAGGTAGTGCAAGACAGCAGAGCAGGTAGTGCAAGACAGCAGAGCAGGTAGTGCAAGACAGTAGGACAGGTAGTGCAAGACAGCAGGACAGGTAGTGCAAGACAGCAGGACAGGTAGTGCAAGACAGCAGGACAGGTAGTGCAAGACAGCAGAGCAGGTAGTGCATGACAGCAGGGCAGGTAGTGCAAGACAGCAGTGCAGGTAGTGCAAGACAGCAGAGCAGGTAGTGCAAGACAGCAGAGCAGGTAGTGCAAGACAGCAGAGCAGGTAGTGCAAGACAGCAGAGCAGGTAGTGCAAGACAGCAGGGCAGGTAGTGCAAGACAGCAGAGCAGGTAGTGCAAGACAGCAGAGCAGGTAGTGCAAGACAGGGAGTAAGAGAACTGAGCACTACAGGACAGGGTAGGATACACCTCTGTTATATATACATCAACAAGAGAGGAAAAGACAATATAGGAAATAAAAAGAAGATCGAAGCACAAAACAAAATCAAAACACTCAGTAGAACGTTAGTCAAATGTGTGAGACCTGGGAGATATAATGTCCAGAGATCTCACCTTCAAGAAGCACAACAATTTTTTTTTATCGCAACTGCAAGAAAAATGATGGGTTCCAGCAAGCAGTTAAATTAGCTAGTCTTGTATATGATAATGAAAATTATACGATTTGTGTGTTTGTGGTGAGGTGCCTGATCAATGTTTACTGCGAGATCTTTTTCTTAGCCCAACACTGCAGCATCTCTCCTCCCACAGTGTATTCCGTATCTGTTCTCACTAACTCTGCTATTTTTATTACCGTGCACTTGTCAAGATTTAATTCAAGTTATCACCTTCTTGACCACGTTCGCCGGTGTTCAAGTCTTCTTGGAGTCTCGCCACCTCCTCTCAGGTTATCTTCTTTATTAATATCACATCATCCGCAGTGAAACAGATTTCAGCTTCCTCTGATAATGACGATGATGATAATCATGATATCTTTATAAATTAATTTATCTCCCACCGTGTGCAAGGCAGACCATTCTGAGGGAAAGTAATTCCGAAGTGATAGAAACAGTTGTGCTGTTCTAACAAAACTTTGGTACTGTGTGTAGGTAGGAGACTGTCAGTGACTACTGGAGGATGTGCTGCTGGACGTGCCTCTCACCTAGTGTGTGTGTAGGTAGGAGACTGTCAGTGACTACTGGAGGATGTGCTGCTAGACGTGCCTCTCACCTAGTGTGTGTGTAGGTAGGAGACTGTCAGTGACTACTGGAGGATGTGCTGCTAGACGCGCCTCTCACCTAGTGTGTGTAGGTAGGAGACTGTCAGTGACTACTGGAGGATGCTGCTGGACGTGCCTCTCACCTAGGTGTGTGTAGGTAGGAGACTGTCAGTGACTACTGGAGGATGTGCTGCTGGACGTGCCTCTCACCTAGTGTGTGTGTAGGTAGGAGACTGTCAGTGACTACTGGAGGATGTGCTGCTAGACGTGCCTCTCACCTAGTGTGTGTAGGTAGGAGACTGTCAGTGACTACTGGAGGATGTGCTGCTAGACGTGCCTCTCACCTAGTGTGTGTAGGTAGGAGACTGTCAGTGACTACTGGAGGATGTGCTGCTAGACGTGCCTCTCACCTAGTGTGTGTGTAGGTAGGAGACTGTCAGTGACTACTGGAGGATGTGCTGCTAGACGCGCCTCTCACCTAGTGTGTGTGTAGGTAGGAGACTGTCAGTGACTACTGGAGGATGTGCTGCTAGACGTGCCTCTCACCTAGTGTGTGTAGGTAGGAGACTGTCAGTGACTACTGGAGGATGTGCTGCTAGACGGCCTCTCACCTAGTGTGTGTAGGTAGGAGACTGTCAGTGACTACTGGAGGATGTGCTGCTAGACGCGCCTCTCACCTAGTGTGTGTAGGTAGGAGACTGTCAGTGACTACTGGAGGATGTGCTGCTAGACGTGCCTCTCACCTAGTGTGTGTAGGTAGGAGACTGTCAGTGACTACTGGAGGATGTGCTGCTAGACGTGCCTCTCACCTAGTGTGTGTGTAGGTAGAGACTGTCAGTGAATACTGGAGGATGTGCTGCTAGACGCGCCTCTCACCTAGTGTACTCAACTAATTGTATTCACTTATTGTGGTTGCAGGGGTCGAGACTCAGCTCCTGGCCCAGCCTCTTCACTGGTCGCTACTGGGTCCTCTCTCTCCCTGCTCCATGAGCTTTATCATACCTCGTCTTAAAGCTATGTATGGTTCCTGCCTCCACTACATCACTTGCTAGACTATTCCACTTCCTGACAACTCTATGGCTGAAGAAATACTTCCTAAAATCCCTTTGACTCATCCTGAGTCTTCAACTTCCAATTGTGACCCCTTGTTTCTGTGTCCCCTCTCTGGAACATTCTGTCTCTGTCCACCTTGTCTATTCCACGCAGTATCTTGTATGTCGTTATCATGTCTTCCCTAACCCTCCTGTCCTCCGGTGTTGTAAGCCCGATTTCCCTTTACCTTTCTTCGTAGGACATTTCCCTTAGCTCTGGAACTAGCCTTGTCGCAAACCTTTGCACTTTCTCTAATTTCTTGACGTGCTTGACCAGCTATGGGTTCCAAACTGGTGCTGCATACTCTAGTATGGGCCTGACGTACACGGTGTACAGTGTCTAGGTGTGTAGGTAGGAGACTGTCAGTGACTACTGGAGGATGTGCTGCTAGACGCGCCTCTCACCCACACTGGAAAACAGTTTACTTGTGTTCCCACCATGTAACTCTCAGTACCACCACCACCATATAGCCATCACCACCACCACCACCATCGCCACTACCACCACCATCAGCGCCACTACCACCACCACCACCGCTACTACCACCACCACCACCTTTGATATACCTTTGAACCCGCCACTACCACCGCCCAAACCGCCACTACCACCACCACAACCACTACTACCACCACCACAACCACTACTACCACCACCACAACCCCTACTACCACCACCACAACCACTACTACCACCACCACAACCACTACTACCACCACCACAACCCCTACTACCACCACCACAACCTCTACTACCACCACTACCACAATCACCACCCAAACCGCCACTACCACTACTACTACCCACCACCCCCACCGCCACTACCACCACCACCACCCCCACTACTACCACCACCACCACCCCCACCGCCACTACTACCACCACCACCGCTAACACCACCACCATCGCCACTACCACCACTACTACCATCACCACCACTACTACTATTACTACCACCACCACCACCGTCACAACCTCCCTATTGCAGAAGCCCCTCATGGGTGGATGGTGGGAATGGGTGTGGGTGGGTAGTGGGAGTGGGTGTGGGTGGGTGTTGAGTGGGTGTGGGTGAGTAGCTGCCTGACTGACCCTTGTAGCCCTCCTCCATACATGAGTGATAATTGCGTGAGTGTTGTGGGGTTGCGTGTTTGTGCGCAATCCTCTCACCCAAATGCCCGCCACCACCTCCGCCTCCGCCTCCGCCGCCGCCGCCGCGGGCAACGGATTTCTCACGCAATCACCGGAAGTTGCAAAATGGTGCATGGTAACATTCTCAGAGCGGTGGTGATAGTTGTTGATGGTGACACAGCACTTAAGTAAGGGTCAGCTGTGCATGGTGTGGTCTGGGAGATACGGAGGGGGGGGGGGAACTGTGTGGAATGGTGGTACTAGGACGGAAGGGAGACCTAGCGTGGTATGATGTACCAACATGAGTACAAAGGCAGGCAAATTGTCCCAGTAAGATGGTCAGGAGGGAGATGATCAGTGGAATGTGGTCAGGAAGGTGGTGGTATACGTATTCAACGCTCACTGTTATACACTAAACCATTTGTTTGGTTAGTCAGCTGCACCATGATGGCTATATGGTGGTGGTAGTGGCGGTGGTGGTGCTGGTAGTGGCGGTGGTGGTGGTGGTAGTAGCGGTGGTGGTGGTGGTAGTAGCGGTGGTGGTGGTGGTAGTGGCGGTGTGGTGGTGGTAGTGGCTGTGGGCTGGTAGTGGTTGGTGGTGGTGGCGGTGGTGGTGGTGGTGAGTGGCGGTGGTGGTGGTAGTGGCGTGGTGGTGGTGGTGGTGGCATTGGTGGTGTGGCGGTGGTGGTGGTAGTGGCGGTGGTAGTGCGTGATGGTGGTAGTGGCTGGTGATGGTGGTGGTGATGTGGGATGGGGTGGTGGTGGCAGTGGTGGTGGTAGTGGCGTTGATGGTGGTGTGGTGGTGATGGTGGCAATGGCGTTGATAGTGGTGGTGGTGGGGTCGGCAGCGGTCTTATCCTATAATGTTATTATCAGTAGTGGCAGCGAAGATGATTCTATTGTTAGTGTTGACGGGGGTGATGAATGTGTGACGAGGGTGGTGGTGCTGGGTCACGCCAGGTGCTGCTACTGGAGAACAGTCAGCAGCAGTGCTGGGTCACGCCAGGTGCTGCTACTGGAGAACAGTCAGCAGCAGTGCTGGGTCACGCCAGGTGCTGCTACTGGAGAACAGTCAGCAACAGTGCTGGGTCACGCCAGGTGCTGCTACTGGAGAACAGTCAGCAACAGTGCTGGGTCACGCCAGGTGCTGCTACTGGAGAACAGTCAGCAGCAGTGCTGGGTCACGCCAGGTGCTGCTACTGGAGAACAGTCAGCAGCAGTGCTGGGTCACGCCAGGTGCTGCTACTGGAGAACAGTCAGCAGCAGTGCTGGGTCACGCCAGGTGCTGCTACTGGAGAACAGTCAGCAGCAGTGCTGGGTCACGCCAGGTGCTGCTACTGGAGAACAGTCAGCAGCAGTGCTGGGTCACGCCAGGTGCTGCTACTGGAGAACAGTCAGCAGCAGTGCTGGGTCACGCCAGGTGCTGCTACTGGAGAACAGTCAGCAGCAGTGCTGGGTCACGCCAGGTGCTGCTACTGGAGAACAGTCAGCAGCAGTGCTGGGTCACGCCAGGTGCTGCTACTGGAGAACAGTCAGCAGCAGTGCTGGGTCACGCCAGGTGCTGCTACTGGAGAACAGTCAGCAGCAGTGCTGGGTCACGCCAGGTGCTGCTACTGGAGAACAGTCAGCAGCAGTGCTGGGTCACGCCAGGTGCTGCTACTGGAGAACAGTCAGCAGCAGTGCTGGGTCACGCCAGGTGCTGCTACTGGAGAACAGTCAGCAGCAGTGCTGGGTCACGCCAGGTGCTGCTACTGGAGAACAGTCAGCAGCAGTGCTGGGTCACGCCAGGTGCTGCTACTGGAGAACAGTCAGCAGCAGTGCTGGGTCACGCCAGGTGCTGCTACTGGAGAACAGTCAGCAGCAGTGCTGGGTCACGCCAGGTGCTGCTACTGGAGAACAGTCAGCAGCAGTGCTGGGTCACGCCAGGTGCTGCTACTGGAGAACAGTCAGCAGCAGTGCT
Source organism: Cherax destructor (assembly GCA_009830355.1). Lineage (NCBI taxonomy): Eukaryota > Metazoa > Arthropoda > Malacostraca > Decapoda > Parastacidae > Cherax > Cherax destructor. The sequence goes on along the minus strand of WNWK01011942.1, from coordinate 41,315 downwards.
GGGTCACGCCAGGTGCTGCTACTGGAGAACAGTCAGCAGCAGTGCTGGGTCACGCCAGGTGCTGCTACTGGACTAGCACACGCCACTCAGCAAGGTGCGGACTAGCACACGCCACTCAGCAAGGTGCGGACTAGCACACGCCACTCAGCAAGGTGCGGACTAGCACACGCCACTCAGCAAGGTGCGGACTAGCACACGCCACTCAGCAAGGTGCGGACTAGCACACGCCACTCAGCAAGGTGCGGACTAGCACACGCCACTCAGCAAGGTGCGGACTAGCACACGCCACTCAGCAAGGTGCGGACTAGCACACGCCACTCAGCAAGGTGCGGACTAGCACACGCCACTCAGCAAGGTGCGGACTAGCACACGCCACTCAGCAAGGTGCGGACTAGCACACGCCACTCAGCAAGGTGCGGACTAGCACACGCCACTCAGCAAGGTGCGGACTAGCACACGCCACTCAGCAAGGTGCGGACTAGCACACGCCACTCAGCAAGGTGCGGACTAGCACACGCCACTCAGCAAGGTGCGGACTAGCACACGCCACTCAGCAAGGTGCGGACTAGCACACGCCACTCAGCAAGGTGCGGACTAGCACACGCCACTCAGCAAGGTGCGGACTAGCACACGCCACTCAGCAAGGTGCGGACTAGGAATAACAACATGAGAATGAAGGACCACTGCAGCAAGCCTGTAGACTTAAGATTCTGCAAAGGTAACAAATTTGGTAGTTGAAGGCATGGTTTTGTCACCGTTACTGTCACCGTCGTAGCAGATATAGATAAAAGAACTGGTTACAGCTTCCTGTCTTCCTTAACGGATAATAACAAAATAATATGTAATTCACCTCAGTAAAAGACACACAACAATTATTAACAGATATCAACAACCAACAGCCTGGTTAATCAGGCCATTCATCGGGAAGCCTGGTCTGGGACCGGGCCGCTGGGGCGTTGACCCTTGGAACATTCTTCAGGTAGACTACAGGTACAGTCTTCTATTAAGCAAAATAAAATAACATATGCAGTGATAACAGCCTGATTGATCAGGCAGTCAACAAGGAAGCTTGGCCTTAGGCCGAACCGCCAGGCTAGAAGAACCCTCGAAACCAGTCACTGGTATATCACAGGTATGTATGAACACTGAATATCAGCTTAAGTATGCAATACTAAGTTGTGCCAGAGATGTGGAAGATAGCTAATGTAGTTCCTATACTCAAATCAGGGGATAAGTCAATTCCATCAAATTACCGTCCAATAAGCCTCACATCTATAGTAGGCAAATTATTAGAATCAATTATAGCTGATATTATTAGAAGTCACCTTGAAGAACATAATTTGATTAATGAATCTCAGCATGGGTTCACGAAAGGTCGTTCCTGCCTGATAAATTTACTGACGTTTTTCAATAAAACATTTGAGGCAGTAGACAGTGATAAAGAATATGATATAGTTTACTTGGATTTCAGTAAGGCCTTCGATAGAGTACCTCACAAGAGACTCTTAAGAAAGGTGGCAGCTCATGGTATAGGAGGTAAAGTTCTAGCATGGATAAAGGCATGGCTTACCAATAGAAAGCAGAGAGTTTCCATTAATGGGGTCAAATCTGAATGGGGATTAGTCACTAGTGGCGTTCCACAAGGATCAGTTTTAGGCCCATTGTTGTTCATAATTTACATAAATGACCTTGATGAAGGAATTGCAAGTGACATGAGTAAATTTGCTGATGATACAAAAATAGGCCGTATGATTCATTCTGAGGAGGATACCAGTGAACTCCAGGAGGATTTGGACAAATTAATGTCTTGGTCTGAAAAGTGGCAGATGAAGTTCAATGTGGACAAGTGTAAGGTACTAGTCCTTGGTAATGAAAATATCCCTCGAATTTATAAACTAGGTGAAGTAGAGCTTGATCATACAGAATGTGAAAAGACTTGGGAGTCATGGTAAGCAGGAATCTAAAGCCAAGACAACAGTGCCTAAGTGTGCGCAATAAGGCTAACAGATTACTAGGATTTATTTCAAGAAGTATAAGCAACAGAAGTCCAAAAGTTATTTTACAGCTCTATACATCACTAGTGAAACCTCATTTGGATTATGCAGCTCAGTTTTGGTCTCCTTACTACAGGATGGATATAGATTCATTGGAGAACATACAAAGAAGAATGACTAAAATGATTTACAGTATAAGAAATCTCCCGTATGAAGATAGACTTAGAGCGTTGAATCTCCACTCTCTGGAGAGACGTAGAATGAGGGAAGATATCATCGAGGTGTACAAGTGGATGATGGGCATAAACAAAGGAGATATTAATAAAATACTGAGGATATCGAACCAAGTAAGAACCAGAAATAACGGATTTAAATTGGATAAATTTAGATTTAGAAAGGACATAGGCAAGTACTGGTTTTCGAACAGAGTTGTAGATGCGTGGAACAAACTTCCGAGTACTGTGATAGAGGCTAGGACCTTGAGTGGCTTTAAAAAGAGATTGGACAAATATACGAGTGGGAGGGGCTGGGTTTGATTGGTGTCGTGAGTACGGGAATAAATTCTTAGGTAGTGGTGGTTTTGATATGGACCTGCCTTGTATGGGCCAGTAGGCCTTCTGCAGTATTCTTATGTTCTTATGTTCTTAAGAGCACTTAGAGCTGCGGCAGTTCCATCACAAAAGTTAGAAATGTTATGATGTATATTGCAGACAACAGACCTCTGGTTGAGCATGCCACGCCACTGCTGACCTCTGGTTGAGCATGCCACGCCACTGCTGACCTCTGGTTGAGCATGCCACGCCACTGCTGACCTCTGGTTGAGCATGCCACGCCACTCCTGACCTCTGGTTGAGCATGCCACGCCACTCCTGACCTCTGGTTGAGAATGCCACGCCACTGCTAACCTCTGGTTGAGCATGCCACGCCACTCCTGACCTCTGGTTGAGCATGCCACGCCCCTCCTGACCTCTGGTTGAGCATGCCACGCCACTGCTAACCTCTGGTTGAGCATGCCACGCCACTGCTGACCTCTGGTTGAGCATGCCACGCCACTGCTGACCTCTGGTTGAGCATGCCACGCCACTGCTGACCTGGTTGAGCATGCCACGCCACTGCTGACCTCTGGTTGAGCATGCCATGCCACTGCTGACCTCTGGTTGAGCATGCCACGCCACTGCTGACCTCTGGTTGAGCATGCCACGCCACTGCTGACCTCTGGTTGAGCATGCCACGCCACTGCTGACCTCTGGTTGAGCATGCCACGCCACTGCTGACCTCTGGTTGAGCATGCCACGCCACTGCTGACCTCTGGTTGAGCATGCCACGCCACTCCTGACCTCTGGTTGAGCATGCCACGCCACTCCTGACCTCTGGTTGAGCATGCCACGCCACTGCTAACCTCTGGTTGAGCATGCCACGCCACTGCTGACCTCTGGTTGAGCATGCCACGCCACTGCTGACCTCTGGTTGAGCATGCCACGCCACTGCTGACCTCTGGTTGAGCATGCCACGCCACTGCTGACCTCTGGCTGAGCATGCCACGCCACTGCTGACCTCTGGCTGAGCATGCCACGCCACTGCTGACCTCTGGTTGAGCATGCCACGCCACTGCTGACCTCTGGTTGAGCATGCCACGCCACTGCTGACCTCTGGCTGAGCATGCCACGCCACTGCTAACACAATATTTGAAGGCCTCGACAAAAATAAGGAACGAAGCACTGAGGATTATCCTACAAGTTCATGTACCTACCACCATAATACTCAACCTGCGGAACGAATTCAATATTCCGAGCATCAGAGATCGTATAATTGAACGAAATATACTCACCGGGATTAAAATGCACGACCTGTGTTCCCACCCTGCAAGTGTGGCCAGTATAAATAAAGCAGAGCCCATCTGTCAAGTTCAGTTATTTGTTACACGCCTGCCACTTGATCAAGTTCAGTTATTTGTTACACGCCTACCACTCAAGTTTAGTTATTTGTTACACGCCTGGCACTCAAGTTCAGTTATTTGTTACACGCCTGCCACTCAAGTTCAGTTATTTGTTACACGCCTGCCACTCAAGTTCAGCTATTTGTTACACGCCTGGCACTCAGGTTCAGCTATTTGTTACACGCCTGGCACTCAAGTTCAGTTATTTGTTACACGCCTGCCACTCAAGTTCAGTTATTTGCTACACGCCTGGCACTCAGGTTCAGCTATTTGTTACACGCCTGGCACTCAGGTTCAGCTATTTGTTACACGCCTGGCACTCAAACCTGTTGACCTTAACATTTATATTTTATCACATTAAAGCTATTTTTTAACAAAGCAACACATCCTGTGCTGGATCTGGTCCGTCAGGAAGCCTGGTCTGGGACCGGACAGCTGGGGCGCTGACCCCCAAAAATAGCCTTCAGGTAGTCAGGAAGAATATCAAAACAAATATTATTAGTCTTCGAAAAGTTGATGAAATTATTTCTGCGTCGTTACTTTCACGTGAGACGAGAAATTTTACCTGTATACTCAAAGAACAATGATACCTGAAGGGTCATGAAAATATTTATGATTATCTTATAATTGTGAATGAGTGAAAAGCTTTGCAGCTGTGACACAAAACAATGTCAATATTGCAAAGAAATTTGAATCACTTCTAGAGATATAATATAGCCGATATTAATTATTATTTCTCTAGTTAAATAAATAAAAAAGGATAGTTCTGATGACATTGCTGTCCCGAACTGAAAATATAAGTTCTTACGTTCAGGAGTTTATGTTTACATTTGATGATCTACAAGTAGAAGTTTGTGACGTGGTAATAAACAGTATGACAGAGCATGTGAATCAGGTTGCCCACATGGTTTACGTTGTACAGAAGAAAGTCATTGTTGGCATTGTACTGTTACGTGTATCTGTACCTAAGCTTCAATCTCGTAAGAATTACTTGTTATTTTCCTGTTGGACCATAGTAATCTTCATGCCGACACAGCGACTTTATCATAGGGATTTTTGTTCTTCTTTGTGTAAGACATTATAACTCGCTCGGGTGTTGTTCAACATAATCTCTGTATGGAGAAAATCTTGTGTGTTACTTGTTAATAGTCCAAGTCAGACCGAAACATCGTCACAAGTTTGTCTCCTAAATGTGGGTTATCTTTGTATTGTTGCAGCCACGGTATTGTGACTTTATTCTCTCTTGTTTTACAAACATAGTGAGAGTTATATTATCTTCGTATGTTGTTTGTTTCGCTAGTGCGTCAAAACGGCATTCAAAGACTAGAACTAAACTTTTAAAACAAGAGATGCCAAGCCCATGATTATACTCTTTCAAGTACTTGTACTCTCTAGAGCGGAATATTGCTGCACTCTAACAGCCCTTTTAAAGGTAGATGACATAGCATATCTGGAGAATGTACAGAGAATATATTCAAAAGCCTAAATTATCCGGAACACTTGTATGAGAGAAACATTCACTATAATTTTACACTTGGTAAATTCTGGAGAGATTGAATCCAAATCTGCACACCGAAATCTCTCCCTACGAAAACAAGAAGCTTGGCAGATGGTACAAAATGCCACCAATGAAGAGCAGGGGTGTAACGAGTACACCAAGAGATAACTCATCGTAAAGTGACCAATATTTTTTTAATACCTTTCCTTCATACATGAAGGGAAAGACCAACAGACCTCTGGTTGTCTTCAAGGAGAACTTGTAAATTGCTCAAGTCAGTTTCTGATGGGATAGGATGAGATGGGATGACTGCATGGTGCTAGCACCAATAGCTTCATTGGTCAAGCAATTAAGAAGGCTTCAAAAAAAAAAAGGAACAACTCAAGAATCGAAGCAGCTTACGAGGCGGGGTCCTGCAACTGTCACTTTACCTAACACAACTATAAGCTTGGTGAGTGTAGCCACACCACCAGACACTGAGAGCCACAACACACAGCCAACAATATTAAAATAGTGACACTCGACAGCCACCGGCCGGCCACAGCACCACCCACACCAGGAGTATGAGCTACATAATAAAGATACCAAACAAAAACAAACAAGGAGCTGAGGTATGTGAGGTATCACAGCTCCAGAAACTGAGACATCACAGAGCCCAGGGACTGAGACTTCACACAGCCCCAGGAACTGAGACATCACAGCCCCAGGAACCTAGAGTAGGGAGGTGGTCAGGAAAGACGTGGGAGGAGAGGGCAGCACAACAAATTGTCGGGCCGATAAATGATGTAAGCGATAACACTTATGTATTATTTATAGCACAAAGACGCATACACCCAGGGAAGGTAAGTGGACGAGCTGAAGGGAATTACTGTGTTGAAGGTATTTTATCATCATCATCAGGTACAAGGATACCTTATACCCAACACTTGAACACTTCCAGCAGGTACTGGTGTTTTCTTGCACAGGATATGCCATTTCAGTAACTCATTTTTCCCTGGTTGCGGCCCACAGCAGTCGCCGTGCTTTAAGTATTCTATGAGAGGGAGCCTAGACACAGGGATCATCCCAGGTCATAAAAATCTTTGAAAGGGTTCTAAGAAGCAAGATCGCCAACCACTTGGATACCCAACAATTGCCTCTCGCAACTACTGAACCACCATGACATGGTCTTGGATACACTGGAGGACAAATAGAATGCAGATGTAGTATACACAGACTTTGCAAAAGCCTTCGACAAGTGCAATCATGGTGTAATATTGAACAAAATGCGTGATAAAGGAATAACTGAAAATGTGGGCAGATGGATCTTTAACTTTCTAACCAAAAGGACACAAAGAGTAAGCAGTTAAGTCGGCGGCTGCTACAGTGAAAAGCTGTTTCACAAGATACACTACTCGCCCCTATCCTTTTCCTCATCCTCAGGCTACCTGGAGGATATTCCGAGGATCAACGTCCCCGCGGCCCGGTCCATGACCAGGCCTCCCGGAGGATCAGGACCTGATCAACGAGGCTGTTACTGTTGGCCGCAAGTAGTCCAACGTACGAACCACAGCCCGGCTGATCCGGCACTGACTTTAAGTATCCGTCCAGCTCCCTCTTGAAGGCAGCCAGGGGTCTATTGGTAATTTCCCTTACGGCTGGTGGGAAGCTGTTGAACAGTCTTGGGCCCCGGACACTTACTGTGTTTTATCTTATTGTACTAATGGCGCCCCTACTTTTCACTGGGGTTATGTTGCATCGCTTTCCAAGTCTTTTGTTTTCGTAGGGAGTGATTTCTATATGCAGATTAGGGACCAGTCCCTATAGGATTTTCCAGATGTATCTCTCTCGCCTGCGCTCCAGTGAGTACAAGTCAAGTGCTTACAAGTGTTCCCAGTAGTTAAAGTGTTTGATGGAAATTATATGTGCAGTAAAGGTTCTCTGTACATTCTCTAGATCTACAATTTCACCTGCCTTGAACGGAAATGTTAATGTACAGCAGTATTCCAGCCTAGAGAGAACAAGTGATTTAAAAAGGATCATCATTGGCTTGGCATCTCTTGTTTTGAATGTTCTCATTATCCATCCTATCAGTTTCCTCGCAATGTGATAGTGGCATTGTTGTGATCCTTGAAGGTGAGATCCTCAGACATTACCACTCCCAGGTGCTTCACATTACTTTTCCGCTCTATTTTGTGATTAGAGTTTGTAGTATACTCAGTCCTAGCTATTATTTCCTCTAGTTTTCTATAACGGAGTAGTTGGAATTTGTCTTCATTGAACAACATATTAATCTCCGTTTCCCATTGGAAAACTTGGTTTATATCTTCTTGGAGATTTGCAGTGTCCTCAATGGATGACACTTATGCAGATCCTAGTATCGTCTGCAAAGGATGATACAGTGCTATGGTTTACATCTCTATGTCTGATATGAGAATGAGGAACAGGATAGGGGCTCTTCACTATCGCAGCTTCCGATTTAACTCTGTTTACAACTACTCTTTGTGTTCGATTGGTTAGAAAGTTGAAGATCTATGTGCCTACTTTGCCATTTATCCCTTTAACACGCATTTTGTGTGTTATTACACCATCATCGCACTTGTCAGAGGCTTTTGCAAAATTTGTGTATACTACATCTGCATTCTGTTTGTTTTCCAGAGCATCTAAGACCATATCATAGTGGTTCAGTAGTTACGAGAGGCAGGAGCGACCTACTCTGAACCCATGTTGCCCTGGATTGTGCAACTGTTGGGAGTCCAAGTGGTTTGCAATCCTGTTTCTTAGAACTCTTTCAAAGATTTTTATGACGTGGAACGTTCAAGCTCCTTACGTTAAAGGCACCTTAATTACGAAGAACGTTTGAAGTTTCTTGATTTCTATTCATTGAAACTCAGGCAAGAAAAATACATCATAATTTACACCTGGAAAATCCTAGAGGAACTGGTCCCAAATCTGCACACACAAATCCTCACGTAAGGAAAAGACTCAGCAGACGGTGCACATACCCGCAATGACAAGCAGGGGTGCCGTGAGCACACTATGAGAAAACACAATAAGTGTTAGGGGCTCAAGACTATTGAAAAAGCCTCCTATCATACATAAGGGAAGATTACCAATAGAGCCCAGCTGGTCAGTACCTAACCAGCCGGCTGTGGTTTGTACGTTAGACTGCGTGCGGCCAGCAGTAGCAGCCTGGTTCACAGGTTCTGATCCACCGGGAGACATGGCTGGGGGAGGGCGTTAACCCCCGAAACACCCTCCAGGTATACTTCATGTAATAATAATAATAATAATAATAATAATAATAATAATAATAATTTTATTTATCTGAGCCACACAGGAATGCAGTAGATACACATTAGTACAAAAGTAGGCACAAAAGAAAGCCACTAATTATGCAATGCATTTCAGGCAACCTATCTGTATTGCTTGGTGAGCAGGGGGCAGCAGGGGGCAGCAGGGGACAGCAGGGGGCAGCAGGGGACAGCAGGGGGCAGCAGGGGGCAGCAGGGGACAGCAGGGGCAGCAGGGGGCAGCTGGAGTATAGGAAGATAAGTAAATCGCGGCTAAATCATGTGTATTCTTTTCCCCTGCCAGTAACTCAAACTGGAGACCTTGCGACTAGTCACAAGGTCTTCTGTATTAGGGGTGAATACAGGAGGGGGCAGGGGTATGGTAAGGCGGGTACAGGGACCCAGGAAGGTGGGGACGGGTTCCTGGGAAGGAGAAATGACGGGGTCTGGGAGGAGGGAGGACAGTGGTCTCGGCAGGCTAAAGGGGACACGGGGACCAGGGAAGTTGGGGACAAGACAAGGGAAGGAAGGGACTGGGACCAGGGAGGTGGGGGGCAAGACTAGGGTAGGACGGGACGGGGCCAGGGAGGTGGGGGGCAAGACTAGGGAAGGACGGGAAGGGATCAGGGAGGTGGGGGGCAAGACTAGGGAAGGACGGGAAGGGGACCAGGGGAGGTGGGGGCAAGACTAGGGTAGGACGGGACGGGGGCCAGGGAGGTTGGGGGCAAGACTAGGGAAGGACGGGAAGGGATCAGGGGAGGTGGGGGGGCAAGACTAGGGAAGGACGGGAAGGGGATCAGGGGAGGTGGGGGGGCAAGACTAGGGAAGGACGGGAAGGGGATCAGGGGAGGTGGGGGGGGCAAGACTAGGGAAGGACGGGAAGGGGATCAGGGGAGGTGGAACCGGAGATCTGGGAAGGACAGGAAGCAGAAGCGGGTGAGTAGACAGGAAGGGGATAAGGACACCTGGCTTGAGGTAAGAGACCCATCCCTCGTAACCGTTCCCTTTCCTGTGTCCGGAGACGATAGGTAAGAGGGAAGAATTAGAGAGGGTGAGTAGCGGTCTAAACTCTCTGGAAAAAGAACGCAAACAATTGCGGACGATATCACAATAAGCTTGAAAGTGAAAATACCCAGAAAAATTATCAACAAACTCTTCTGTTGGGAAAAGGATTTTTCTAATATGATAAAACACGCGCAACATGAGTCTTCATATCAAGGCGATGTCTTGCTATACTTCATGAAAACCTTATCTATTTACCTGAGGCTTAAGTTCCCCCACAGTTGCACTCGAGGTGCACCCACGAACATCAATGAAAAACGTCCATAGAAATTTAAGTGAAAGGCGATGGGGAGGCTAGTAGTCGACCAAATACCCACAGGTGGAAAAACAAACTTTGTCCCATACGTCCGGTCCTAAACATTAAGCTGCGAAATTTCACACTGAGGTGAACACTGATTTAGGTGAAGACAATTATTTATTGTCTTCAGCTTGTCTCCATTCTCTTCATTACCATTTAATGAGTGAATTTCCATTTTTTCTTCAATATTTGTTTTCGAAATTACACTTGATATTTTTCTTCTTAGTTTAATAAGTTTTTCAGTATACCTTTCTTTTTGTGGGGAATTGTGGGATATGGTTCTCATTCAATCCTTAGATCTCTATTTAACTGGTGTTTACCCCCACACCTGGTCATCCACACACCTGGTCATCCACACACCTGGTCATCCACACACCTGGTCATCTACAGACCTGGTCATCCACACACCTGGTCATCCACACACCTGGCCATCCACACACCTGGTCATCCACACACCTGGTCATCTACACACCTGGCCATCCACACACCTGGTCATCTACACACCTGGTCATCCACACACCTGGTCATCCACACACCTGGTCATCCACACACCTGATCATCCACACACCTGGTCATCTACACACCTGGTCATCTACACACCTGGTCATCCACACACCTGGTCAACTACACACCTGGTCATCCACGCACCTGGTCATCCACACACCTGGTCATCCACACACCTGGTCATCCACACACCTGGTCATCTCCCACGCACCACTCTCTAGTAAAGTTATTATCGAACATTAACATAAATATTCTTCATGTAATATTTCTTAATATTATTTACGTAAAAACATACAAAGGTGAGACTGTACACACGTTCAACCAGGTGATATATGTTTGGTTTAGTCTTTTAAAAAGGAGTCTTGCGTCTCGTGGAAGCGTGGAGAACTTACATCGAAGATGACCCCAGTTCGAATCCTGGAGGAGGCGAGACGTATGGGCAAGTATCATTAATGGTATATAACACCGACAAGTTAATAAGACATGTGCAACACTAGGAATCCTAATTGGCGTAAGGTGCAAGACGAGGTAGATGAAGTGGAGAGGTGGACTGATTACTGCTCACCTGTGACCTCATCTCCAAGAAGCTACACCTCATCTTCCTGTATATAATGTCTCTGGTCAACTGCTTCTCCTTGAGACTCAGAGACTGCTCACCTGGCACCTGGGGTGACGGACTGGTTACATCAAACTATCTCTTCACTTTGTCTGCATCATCTAACAACAACGTTCATATCTCCAAGAGTGTTTGTCATCTCTGTATTGGACTGATGAAGTCTGCAGCTCAGCCGAAACATTTCGTCAATAAAGATTCCTAGTATTGCACGTGTCTTACTTATAAGTATAGACTTAGCATTATATATATATATATATATATATATATATATATATATATATATATATATATATATATATATATATATATATATATATATATATATATATATTGGATGGGGTCCACCTCTGGTACAAATTGTGGGACCCATAGCCTCGGAGAAGTGGATAAAAGGCTTCAAGGAAGAATATTTGGATTTCTTCCTGATGCCATTTGAATATTCCACTTCTCCTACCACCATCTTTTAATTTTTTTTTTACCAATAGGTATGTTTTATTACATAATATGGTACAAAAGATTTGAGAGATACATTGTTGATATAAAGATGGCATATACAGTACACGAGGTGAGAGATACATGTCTAGTACATATTGTTACATCTTTGTCACTGATTATAATGCGAAAATCTCATCCAGCTCTTCCGAGCTGGTGCGCGTGCCCAGAATACAGCATGCATTACCCCTCTGAACAGCAGCGCTGAGTCGCTGGAACAGAAAACTAGCTGCCCTGGGATCCCTAGTTACCCTGTTGAGTCTTTTGCCCAGCTCCTTGAGGAACTTAGATGCACTCTTTCCCCATGAGCCAAGGGTCTCTGAGCCTATGGGAACAAACATATAATGATGGGCAAGTTCTCCATATTTTCTCGACTTCTGGGACTCCCTGAAGGTGGCAGCAGCCCCTCCTTCCTCCCTGGTGTACTGGAGATAGGTATCAGCCAAGGTAGATGCACATGTGTAGTCCCACACCACCTGCTTGCCGTCTGTCCAGGCTTGAAGGGTGATACCATCTGGACGCTTTTGGTTGCCATCAGATCTGCATAGTTGGGGTGGTTCCCTTACTGCTGGGCATCCGGCTGTTGTGAGGCTCCTCTTGATAATGTTATTAACCTCTTCATGTCTTGCAATCTTTCCCTCGGATTTACGACACACAAGACCATGGTACCCGAATCGGTCTGCTGCTTCACTGCCACAAATACACCTGTGTTCGGCGAGAATAGGGGCGGCAAGTCGAAGGGCAACACCAATGCGGATGGTCTGTGGGTCGAGGCGTGTGCCAAGGCTGGAGTTGGGAACAGCCAAAGAAAGTCCCCTGCATGAGGAGCTCTCACTGCAAGTAGGCGGGCTCTATCCTTCCCTGACACACTCTGAAGCATTGCTGAGGCTATATTCTCTACTATTGGGCCATCCCAGTGCGACTGTTTGTAGTTGTTGGGGGAGCAGGCCTGGTTTCAGAGCCTGTTAGGTTATCCCAGATCCTGGCTCCATCAACGAACTTTTGGTCATGGATTCCAATCGTGTCCCTAAGATGTTCAGGGAGAATTGCTGCTACAAGCCCTCTGGATGCAATGCATGAAGACAGGAAAGCAGGTAGAGCAATCTGAGATGACTTGCGGACACCAATGCCTCCTAGTCTGACTGGGAGTGTAGCTTGGTCCCACTGCCCATCTTCTAGAGTAAGGTTAAGTACTTTAGTAAAGATCTGCCTCAGGATACTGTCATATTCGTGCAGTATAGGATTATCATATGAAGGAGCACATCTTAGGAAATATGTCAACCTGGGCAGACTCAAGCATTTTGTGAGGAGGTACAAGGCATCATGGGTGTCAAGATTGCCTATTCGTTGTTCCATTCTCCTCAATTCTTCCAGTTTCTTCCTGAGAATTGTGTCAATGGCATCTCTTCCCAGAGGTGCTCCAAGCAAGACACTATTAGTAGGGGCAATGACTGTTGCTCCTGGTAGTTTTGATAGCACTGCATCTATCACTTGTTGATTGACTGATATGATTTCACATTTGGATGGATTCAGGATGAGACCCATTTCCTGTCCCTGTGTCATCACCTGTGTAAGATCATCTACAAGGGACTCCTTTGTACCTGCTAGTGTGCCATCATCCAGGAACCAGATGTTTAGCTCACTGGTCAGTCTTACTGTGATTTCCCCTAACTGCTATACAGAAGAGAAATGGTGCGAGAGGGTCCCCTTGCTGGACACCCTCTGATGATGTGATTTCATGCTCTCCAAACAGGAGCATTTATTCCTTGCTATATCCAGCTGAAAAAAAAGGGAAGAGACCTGGAAAATGTTCTTGTACAGCTGCTAATACTACGTCCCTTTTCAGGAGATTAAATGCATTCTTGAAATCTAATTTAACCACTGCATTGTCCTCAGGCAGGTTGTCGATATATGCCCTTGTTGCATGAACCGCTGCTTCACTTCCTTGAGAGACCCCAAAGCCAAGCTGGTTTGGTTGAAGCATGATGGCTGCCTCTGCGCGAATACTTCTGACAGCAGCTTTAGAAACGAGGCGGCGAAACGTGTTGCCCACTGCGATTGGCCTAATTCCTCCATCCTTCTTTTTAAGGGCACAAAGTGATGCTCCAAAAAAGAAAGGTTTAATCTCGTCAGGAATCAGACCAGCCAAGGAATTGTTGACGAACCTTGTGATCTCTGACAGCAGTGTCTCTGCAATCTCCCCGATAACTGGATTAACCATTTCCTTTAAATGTTGTGGCCTTATTCCAGTGTAACCCCCAGCAGAGCCGGAAGGGAATGACATTATTGCTTTGTAAATGTCGGAGTCTTGCACAATCAGTGGTTCCACAGTGGGGACAGAGGTGTTGGAACTGTTGGTACCCCTGGTATATATATATATATATATATATATATCGTGCCAATTGGGTAACACTTTCAATTCCCTGGTATATATATATATATATATATATATCGTGCCAATTGGGTAACACTTTCAATTTTGGCTTAAATAGCAACGCTCTTCTTGCCAAATAAGGCAAGCGAAAATTTGTGTATGCAATAATTTCGCAAAGGTCATTCTGAACTTAACGAAAACAAAAATTCATTGTGTTTATTAAATTATTGTAAATTTATCTAAAATATATTTAGCTGGATTAAGCTAAATAAAATTGCGCTTGTTATAATAAGGTTAGGTAAGTTTTCTAAGGTGCTTTTGGTACAAAATTTTTAATTTTTACATTAACATAAATGAAAAAAATATATCTTTAAACGTTTAAGAGAAAAATTTAGAAAGGATTTAATTTTAAATGAGTTCTTGCTAATTGACCAGTTTTAACTATTACACACACACACACACGCACTCACTTAACCCACCTAACTGTGGTTGCAGGGGTCGAGTCATAGCTCCTGGCCCCACCTCTTCACTGGTCTTCACTGTGTGTGTGTACTCACCTAGTTGTGGTTGCAGGGGTCGATTCATAGCTCCTGGCCCCGCCTCTTCACTGGCCGCTACTGTGTGCATGTGTGCGCACGTGTGTGTTAGTTACCATTTTGTCCTAGGCACATGTCGATTAGACACTAGGCCTGTGTGTGTGTGGTGTGTGTGTGTGTGTACTCACCTATTTGTGGTTGCAGGGGTCGAGTCATAGCTCCTGGCCCCGCCTCTTCAATGATTGCTACTAGGTCCTCTCTCTCCCTGCTCCATGAGCTTTATCAAACCTCGTCTTAAAACTATGTATGGTTCCTGCCTCCACTACGTCGCTTTCTAGGCTATTCCACTTCCTGACAACTCTATGACTGAAGAAATACTTCCTAACATCCCTTTGACTCATAGGAGTCTTCAACTTCCAATTGTGACCCCTTGTTTCTGTGTCCCCTCTCTGGAACATCTTGTCTCTGTCCACCTTATCTATTCCTCGCAGTATTTTATATGTTGTTATCATGTCTCCCCTAACCCTCCTGTCCTCTAGTGTTGTCAGGCCGATTTCCCTTAACCTTTCTTCGTAAGACAATCCCCTTAGCTCTGGGACTAGTCTTGTTGCAAACCTTTGCACTTTCTCTAATTTGTGTACTCACCTAATTGTGGTTGCAGGGGTCGTGTGTGTGTGTGTGTGTGTGTGTGTGTGTGTGTGTGTGCGCCCGTGCGCAAAACAACAACTGTGACAAATAATGAACTTCCAAGCACTTTCGTGACTTCTCAATTATCAAGGACTTATGATAATTTGAGAAATCACGAAAGCGCTTAAAAGTTCACTTTTTTTCACAGTGGTTGTTTTGTATACTGTGATATCACCTGTTTACTGTGATCTTATTGGTTTATTGGGAGGGGCTGGGTTTGATTGGTGTCGTGAGTACGGGAGTAAATTCTTGGGTAGGGGTGGTTTTGATAAGGCCCTGTCTGACAGCAACATATTGGGATTTTGATACAAACGAATTCTTCAACACTTGTCCAACCTTTGGACGAAGACCTACTTCGACTAGTGGATGGTACCACAATGACCCCGCCCTCTCCTGCTTCACCTCACCTGACTACAGTATATAAGCCACTTCTATGGCTTCTCCATTTGGAGAAGACCCGGGCCGGATGTACCGGCGAACATAAAACAACAATCTATGCTGTACTTTCTACAAGATTGATGGACTGAACACATCGACTCCAGGCCGAGGGACTAATTACCTCAAACTCTTCCTCTCCTTACACCTTTCTGCTTTGTATTTGACTGATGAAGCCACTGTGTGGCGAAACGTTTCCTCAATAAAGATACCCAATTGTTGCATATGTGTCTAATTTATATCAAGCAAGCTGTTGCTGGCAGAGGCGCAGAGGGCTACACAACCGTCATAACCTGGCTGATCTGGCTCATTCTGCAGGTACTGTTCCACTTTCCTCTTCCAGATGTCTACCTTCCCTGAACATCATGTTCAAGGAAGGTAGACATCTGTTGACTAACATCAGAGTCAGCGTCCACCTGAATGATATATTCTAATGATCTGCAAGAAACAGCTGCACATTGTAGTACTTTGCATCATGTCTCGGCAACCAGACCATACTGATATAGCCTCTGGAGTGACCTAATACCCAGCCTTCTAAACTGGAGACTTCCCTTGCAACATTAGTGCAGCTATATTTTATTGACCCTGTGCCATGCATCCATTCACCGTCCCTTCATCGTTTTAAAAAAAGGAAAATGCCACAAATGACCGGGTCCTTTCAGCTAAATAACTAAATAAAGTTATACTTGACGAGGAGCTCTCACTCCAGCAGCAGTGAATCAGAGCTCACTGCTCTCATGGTCACCCCACCTTCACCTGCCCAGGGGCCGGCATCATCTTATGACCCAAGACTCGTGGCAGATTCTTCGTTTCCTCTGACAAATAATCTAACATTGGTAAGCAACTTTCACTTCTATACTTACCATCATTGTTGCCTCCAGCATTAAGGCAGATATTGGGTGTCTTCTCATTATCACACATCATATTGAAACTCACCTGCTAGAAAATGCTGCATATGTTGAGCCAGAAAATGCAGAGAGAACCTTCACAACTCGTATTAACTCAGTTAAGTATCTAAATTACTGGGAGTACTTGTAGTCCCTAGAATTGTACTTCTTAGAAAGTAGGCGACACATACATCATAATCTACACCTGGAAGATACTGGGGGGATTAGTCCCAAACCTCCACACTGAAACTATTACGCAGAGAGTAGAGAGACTCTCGAAACTCATCAAAGGTATATCAAAGGCATGGATAAAAGAAACTTGACGAAGGGTGCAAGATACCTCCAATGAAATAAGTGTAAAGGGGCCACGACTTCTCAACATCATCCTGCCTTCATGCTGTCTTTTAGAGGGCGAGAGGAGGCACTAATAACTTAATCGATCAAGTCAGCAACTATTAAGCCTGGTCTGGGACAGGGCTGCGGGGGTCGATGACCTCCGGAAGTGGCTCCAGGTACCCCCCCCCATCCTCTCCTGTTAAAGAATGTTGTCCATATAATCAACACGAATGGCTACTTCACTACAATAAGTTAATCTGATCTGGACTCCTTACTGACCCTGTTTTGGGGTCGCTCTGATAACGTTTTGGACTCTCGTGCTCTTGTTGCAGCGCTGTAATGATCCATACAGGCCTGGTGATGGTTTTACTAGTAAGACAATGTTATGGTGGTAGCATACATAGTAGGCGCATTCAACCTTAATCCAGAAGAACAAAACAGAGCGGGAGCCAGTGAAAGTGATCAAGTAGTGAGATACCCCGAGACGTCTAGCGTACCCTACAGTGATATCCACTCGTCCAGGGAACAAATGGTTTCCCCTCGAGTAATGAAGGGATCAATTACAGCCCTTATGCATTGTTTCCATAGAGCCCCTTGTCCATAACACCCAGGAGACGTGTACTAATATCTGGCTACTCTCTATTCGTCCATTCCATTTTGAAACAGCTTTAGGCACTTCCTACGTGAAGTTTCCAACGAACGAAGTGCAAAGGAACCATCGGTAGAGTTGAATTAGCGTCGGTCCAGTGAACCTGGTGTAGAGAGGCTTAAGCCACTCCCCAGGACCCGATGGCCTAAGCCACTCCCAAGGACCCGGTGACCACAAATCTATCCCCACCCGTCCTATACCTCACCCCTCCTCTCCTCTACCTCGGCCAAACCACTCACTCATATATCCTCTACTATACCATTCCCTGCACCTCTCCCTCGGCTAAACTAATCTTCCTTACTCCAGCTTTCCCTCAGGTAAACCTCTTTTATTCCTCCCTCACCATAACACCACTCCATCCCCCTCACCCTAACACCATTCCCTCCTCCCTTACCCTAACACCACTCCTTCCTCCCTCACCCTAATACCACTCCTTCATTCCTCACCCTAACACCTTCCCTCATCCTTCACCTTAACACCTTCCCTCACCTTCATCCTAGCACCTTCCCTCATTCCTCATCCTAGCACCTTCCCTCATTCCTCACCCTAGCACCTTCCCTCATTCCTCACCCTAGCACCTTCCCTCATTCCTCACCCTAGCACCTTCCCTCATTCCTCATCCTAGCACCTTCCCTCATTCCTCACCCTAGCACCTTCCCTCATTCCTCATCCTAGCACCTTCCCTCATTCCTCATCCTAGCACCTTCCCTCATTCCTCATCCTAGCACCTTCCCTCATTCCTCACCCTAGCACCTTCCCTCATTCCTCACCCTAGCACCTTCCCTCATTCCTCACCCTAGCACCTTCCCTCATTCCTCACCCTAACACCTTCCCTCATTCCTCACCCTAGCACCTTCCCTCATTCCTCACCCTAGCACCTTCCCTCATTCCTCACCCTAGCACCTTCCCTCATTCCTCACCCTAGCACCTTCCCTCATTCCTCACCCTAGCACCTTCCCTCATTCCTCACCCTAGCACCTTCCCTCATTCCTCACCATAGCACCACTCCCTCATCCTTCACCTCTGCTCATCTCTGCTTCCAGCAACGCGGGTGGTAGTGACAGCGTTCAACTAACAACAAAGATCCCGGGTCTCCATACACCAGCTGGCAGTATTCACCTAGTACTGAGTACCTACGAGTTATCCCTGAAATAGACCACAATGATTGGTTTTCTAACCTACATTGCAATAATAACCATTCGGGGTTAATACTATGTTCATAGGGAAGCGCTAAACCCGTACTGATCACAGAGCATCTAGGGAATGGTAGGTAATCATGTCTGATTCAAGAGGAATGGAACTCCACAATTCATTACAAGAACTCTTCACCAAAATAAAGGCACCACCTTCCCATTTGTAGGGTATCAATTGTATGTCTTCTTGGTCATGGTAAAGACAGTCACATAGTAATTAAGGCTCCACCTATGAGACACTCGGTAAACAAGATACATGGCGCAATGAATCCAATTAGAAGCCAAGGTTATAACATTAATAGGTAAGACTATACTTGTTGCAAGTCATAGATGGACAGCAGCCAACAACCCAACACCTTCAATGTATTTACCATACGTTGCTTTCTAGTTAAATTTTACAAACTATTTTACACACTGCCGTTTTAAATTTTTACAATGATTGCCATAATTACCTGATTGCTACAGACATACGGCAATGATGAAATATAGACAATAAGGCTACAATAAAAACGCCTAATAGAGTAGTATAATTTATTTAAAAATCCATAACATTTCAAGGATAATGAACAATTCGGTAATATAAAAACAGATCTTATTTTCGCTTTACTGTTTTTAATACTATCTTCCAGAGTGAGACCAATCATTCTGAGTACAACCTGTGGCGTCCGCCGAGTGCGTTATTATATTTGATGTGCAGCACACGTAACATTTCTGCATACGTCAGTAACCAGCTTCATGTGCGGTAGTTCATTGCATGTACTCACTGGAGCGGTGGAGAGAGAGATACATGATAATATATACCTGGAAATTACTCGAGAACCTGGTCCCAAATTTGCACACTGTCATAGCAACATACTGGAGTGAGAGATATGGAAGTGCAAAATAAACAAAGTGAAGAGCAGGGGTGCGGTGGGCACAACAAGGGAACACTATGTCAACATTCGTGGCCCCAGACTATTCAACATCTTACCAGAAGATATCAGAAACATTGGTGGAACAAGTCTTCATGAGAAAACTGGACAAATAAGTATCTTCACCAGGTGCCAGATCAACCAGGCTGTGATGGATATGTGGGGCAGAGGGCATCCAGCAGCAACAACCTGGTTGACCAGGCAAGCAACAGAGAGTATAAGACTCTCGAAACTCATCAAAGGTAAAGGTATGTTCGAATGAGTGCATCTTTCGGATACAGGGTAACTGTTACGTTGTGCTAGAGGTCTGTCAGTCAGGGGTGATGAGGAGGGGGGAGCACCAGGGTAAGTTACCTTGTATGTAGGGGTCGCCCAGGAGCCTCAGTTCCTCATAAGCCTTAGGATAGTTAATACCAGCAAGGGTCGAATCACAGCTCTTGGCCCGCCTCTTCGGTGGTCACTACTAGGTCCACGCTCTCCATGTGTGCATGTGTATATATATATATATATATATATATATATATATATATATATATATATATATATATATATATATATATCATGCCGAATAGGTAAAACTTGCGATTTTGGCTTAAATAGCAACTCTATTCTTGCCGAATAAGGCAAGCGAAAATTTGTGTATAAAATAATTTCGCAAAAATCATTCTGAACCTAACGAAAAAATATATTTCAGTGTTTGTTTATTAAAGTATTGTAAACTTATCAAAAATTTATTTAGTTGGATTAGGCTAAATTAAATTGCGCTTGTTATAATAAGGTTAGGTAGGTTTTCTAATTTTTTTTGGTACAAAATTATTAATTTTTACATTAACATAAATGAAAAAAATATGTATCTTTAAACGTATGAATCTATACAGTCTCAGTATCATATCTGCGAGAAAAATGATAGGATGAATAACGAGAACCTTCAAAACAAGTGATGCCAAGCCAATGATCCTTTTTAAATCCCTTTTTCTCTCTAGGTTGGAATACTGTTGTATACTAACATCTCGTTTCAATGCAGGTGAAGTTGTAGATTTAGAGAATCTACAGAGAACTTTTACTGCACATATAAGTTCCGTTAAACTGTTGCGTGGAGGTTCTTTCGTAGATTGGGTAATGAACAGACGAGATTTGGATGGTAACTTGGTGTACTGATGACAAATAGACAGAGTGGAATCTCAAGAGTCGCAGGCCTAGTCTTCTCTACACGGTCTCTGGATGGTGACTGAGGCACTGCCCCGAGCAGGGCTCATAGCGTTCAAAGGGTTGACCTTTGACATGGGTGACCTTTGACATTGGCTAACGGTTGCATCGGTTGGTCACGTGAGCAGAAACGGTTATACCCTATGAACTCTCACTGAGCTTACAGTGACAAAACACCTTAATTACTGGGAACGCCTGGAGTCACTTGACCTGTACTCACTGGAGCGCAGGCGAGAGAGATACATCATAATCTACACCTTGAAAATCCTCGAGGGGCTGGTCCCAAATCTGCACATAGAAATCACTGCCTACGAAAGGAAAAGACTGGCAGGCGGTGCAACATATCCCCAATGAAAAGTAGGGGCGCCATTAGTCCGGGGCCGAAGACCGTTCAACAGCCTCCCACCAGCCATAAGAAGAATTACCAATAGGCCCCTGGCTGCTTTCAAGAGGGAGCTGGACTGATACCTAAAGTCAGCACCTGACCAGCAGGGTTGTGGTTTGTACGTGGGACTGCGTGCAGCCAGCAAAAACAGGCTGGTTGATGAGGCCCTGATCCACCGGGAGGATTGGTCAATGACTGGGCCACGGGGGCGTTAACCCCCGGAACACCCTCCAGGTAGACTCCAGGTATACCAGTAATTTATCTATGACGTGAGTCAGCATCACGATTTATACCCACTCTCAAGTATCTAATAATGCTGATTAATAATAATAATAATAATAATAATAATAATAATAATAATAATAGGATAATTCATAGAACATCTTCCCTAGTGGGGACACAACTAGTTAAATATTTCCAGGAGGTGGCAATCTATTCTCGACATCCTATGAATATTAAAATAACACTACCCGGAAAAAAGTATATATTTGTTACTGGTTAGAGGTACGTCACAACCCTCTCCCTGACAACGATCTCTGTTATGAAGGTACTGATTTATTCTCCGTAACACAACACAGTCAGCAACTCCTGGTCGCTGCCAAAGTAGATGGATATAAACTATGTAATTATCACCGGCTTACACAATGTAAAATAGTTAACAATTACTCCAGGGACATTACTCCGATACAAACATCAGGTATTCCGCTTACTCTGATGCTCAACGTGGCGCTTACATTCCCTGTTTCAACTTCTTCAAATACACTATTCACTTTCCAACGCAATAACTTACGTTAATTAGTTATTTGCTGAAACCTTAATTATCCTAAATATCCTGGAGTTCTTGTTGCTGTTACTGATGCTATCGCTGGGGTTGGTGCTGCTGTTTCTGCAGTTAAACGCTAATAATAACATTACATAAACGGGATGTTAATGACTAGCAGCTAAGAGAAGGTGGGTTACATACATTGTATTGTGTGGACTAGCTGGCCCAGCAGCATATATACACTAAAGAACCTACGCCTATGGGTGTGTGTTTCTTATCCTTAATTTTGATTGAAAAAGTTTTCACAAGTGCTCGCTGAATTCTCCGATGGTGAGGCCACTGTAACCAGAGCACCAATTATGTCAAGTGCGCCAGTCCATCAACTTAAACATCGTGCGAAGGAATGATGGCAGCTACAAAGTATCAACAAGTGCTTGTTATAAATGGCTATATTGGTTTTGTACCTACAGCTGCAGTGGGAAGTCTTCCATTGATTCATAACTCTGGAAACAAACTTGACCCACATTTTGAGGTGTGTCTCTTGCATTAATGTTTAACGCCATTATCTGGGGTTATTGATTCAGTTGAATTATAAGTAATTCTTTGTGCTTGTGTATTTCAAATCTGTTTAGAATTTTAAAAATTTGAATGAGGTCTCCGCGCAGTTTCCGTTTCCTAAGGAAAAACAGTTTAACTGCTTTGAATCTTTCTTGATATGATTTGTTTCCAAATAAAGGTAAGAATTTAGTTGCTGTGCGAGGATGAGGCCTGGTCTAAGACCGAGCCGCGGGGGCGTTGACCCATGAAACCCTCTCCAGGTACTCTGCACCCTTTCCAGTCTACCTTCCTCTTTTACGTAATTTGGGGACCAAACTGCACTGCATAATCAGGATACGGTCTAACGAGTGTGATGTCGAGTGCCAGCCTATCACTTGAGTTTGGACAACTATAACCACAGCTTTTAAAGGGGTGGACCGGAAAGCCAGCGGAAGGCCTCGGTCAGATGACCAAAAGCTTCAAGGGCGGGCCATCATCTAAGACCCGCGTCAGGAAAAACTTGTCCTGTTTCCTGACGAACCTTACCTAAATCTTGAGTTTGGAATGTAGGTGGTCTCTGCTCCCTTCTCGTGCTTTAGATCGAGGGGTTATGTGATGGACAGAATGAAAAGAGAGGCTCAGCCACTGAACTGGATGGAGGTGGAAAGTGTTGAGAGACCCATTTTGTAGGGTGAAGCCAAGTATGACTGGTGTTGAAGAACTTTGGGAAGACAGATACGGGAGCTGCCGTGGACTACTTTACCAGTATATAATTCCGCATTCCTCCCAGTCGGCAAAGTTAGACAGTAAATCATTGCACTCTCATTGTGGTCTGAATCCTTGTCCAAAAATAGTATTCACTATGGACATAAAGTAAACTAATTATTTTTTCATGTTTAACAGAGTAACTCTGTAAAGTGTATTAAGAATAATGGAAAGTGTATTAAGAATAGTGAATTAATGTGTGAGCACTGGTTGTGGTGAAATCGTCTAGTAATCTGGCGTCATCGAGGCCATAATTGAATGGATCAGCCTCAAACTATAATTAATAAGCACTGGAATGTCCCCTGCTGAAGAATAGGGACAGAGAATTTGCGGGGCCTCCAGAATTAGGTGGTGATAGCGAAAATAATGAGGCGTCGCCATGCAACACATCCAGTATGTACGCCATTAGTCTTTTCATTAAGATTTCTCACAGGCCAGTAGAATTCTATTTGTTAAGTAGGTAATGTGAGGTGATCCAACTACAATATAAATGGTAAGTGGTAATATAAATTCTCTTAATTATCTAACATTTGGTACATATGTCCCTGGTGTCAATTAGAAAATTCTTACCCTGTCTGTGTGTATTAGTGTTCCTATTAATCCCTATTGGAGATCAGTTCCTTTAATTTTCATACAGTCCACACCATTTTATAATTTACTATTATTGGTATTAATGTTTAATATTGTAAATATTAATTTAATGTCAGGTCAAGCTTTTTTTGTGAGTGGTGAAGGAGTGGGCATCGAAGGAGTGACAGTCCTGTGACCTACTGTGACTAAGTCTCACTCACCTCACCCAAATTATTTCCACGTAATAATTCAGGTAATACCCTGTAAACCTCATGCAGGTAATTTCTCACACTTGGTAGCGATGTTTATGGTTACTCCCATGACATTATTTTCTATTATTCTAGTTTATTAACAAACATTTTTTTAATGAAAGAGAGGGGGTGGGAGGGGTGGAAACATGAAATCACAGATGGCTTTGCCTGTATTTCCCTTCTTGAAGATAATGAAACGTCAGTGATATTATCCACATATTTGACCGGAAGGCTCTGCAAATATTTGAATCCTTACTTGCTTAAGTTGTGTGATACGTTGTTGTTTTACTTAAAATATTTCTCATTAATAATCCATGCTTGATGCTGCGCATCCTTACACTGTACATGATGCTGCTCATCCTTACACTGTACATGATGGTGCTCATCCTCACACTGTACATGATGCTGCTCATCCTCACTGTATATAATGTTATTCATCCTCAAGCTGTACATGATGCTCAGCTTCACACTGCACATGATGTTACTCAGCCTCACACTGCACATGATGTTACTCAGCCTCACACTGTACATGATGCTGCTCATCCTTACACTGTACATGATGCTGCTCATCCTTACACTGTACATGATGCTGCTCATCCTTACACTGTACATGATGCTGCTCATCCTTACACTGTACATGATGCTGCTCATCCTTACACTGTACATGATGCTGCTCATCCTCACTGTATATAATGTTATTCATCCTCAAGCTGCACATGATGCTACTCAGCCTCACACTGCACATGATGCTACTCAGCCTCACACTGTACATGATGCTGCCCACCCTCATACTGTACGTACAGCCCATCCTCACACTGTATGTACAGACCATCCTCACACTACACAATACAGCCCATCTTCACACTGTTCACAATACAGCCCATCCTCACACTGTACATAATGCAACCCATCCTCTCGCTATAAATAACGAACGTATTGTTTCAAACGATATACTAGCCCCTGGTATATCCCCCCTGCCAGATGTTCCCCTCCCTTTCATATAGCCAGAATGTTAACGAATAACAATACGAAACTTAACACAGAACAAACGAAATGTTCCACGTTACTTAAGATTCCCAGAAACTGACACGAACACGTTAAAAAACGAGCGGTGTATTTTGAAGACGAGTTAGAACAATGACCTGCTTTTATTTCTCCCTCCCCCTGGTGTGACCTCCGCCTCGTTATGCTAGGTCAGGGCCCTGAGAGGGGTCAAGAACCTCCCGGACACCAGGTCACGCACCCTGATACCAGGTCATGCACTCCCACACTCACGACACTAGTCCTTCACAGCTAATCTCTCCAGGTGATTAATGGCCATGTTTCTGGTCACAGCTGGCCATGTCTCGGGTCACAGCTGGCCATGGCCACAGCTGGTCATGCAGAGCTGTTGGTGAACAGACTACACAAGAAACTCCGTCTCACCACTGCAGTAACACAGCTGAACCCCCGTAGCAAGTTACATCCCATTATCAAGACAAGACCCCACAACACCATGCTACAACCCCCACAACACCATGCTACAACCCCCCACAACACCATGCTACAACCCCCCACAACACCATGCTACAACCCCCACAACACCATGCTACAACCCCCCACAACACCATGCTACAACCCCCCCCACCAACACAATCCCACCCCTCACAACAACACAATACTATTACCCCCCAAACACCACACTACTTGCCACAGCAACACTAAACTACATTATACGAATACAAATCACTACAAGAGGGTATACATCACTACAAGATGTATACACCACTACAACTGGGTATACAGCACTACAAGATGGTATACATCACTTCAAGAAGGTATACATCACTTCAAGAAGGTATACATCACTACAAGATGTATACACCACTACAAGTGGGTATACAGCACTACAAGATGGTACACATCACTACAAGATGGTATACATCACTTCAAGAAGGTATACATCACTTCAAGAAAGTATACATCACTACAAGATGTATACACCACTACAAGTGGGTATACAGCACTACAAGATGGTACACATTACTACAAGATGGTATACATCACTACAAGATGGTATTCATCACTACAAGATGGTATACATCACTACAAGATGTATACATCACTACAAGCTGAGTTCAGCTTTATATCTCTTCCTTACTACACATTGCAACAGTATTCAACACAAGAGTGTAGGTTTCTTGTTGTTTACCTATAGACCAGAATTCATAATAGTCTCAACTTGTAGATAAAGTGGGGTATAGGTTTTCCCTTAATTTTCCTGTTATGGAAGAAAAGAGTAATTACTCTGGTTTAACCCTCACTGTGTAGTTGATCAAGAACTCTAGCAAGGAGAGGAAAGTGTGCCTAGTGACACTATGCTACATACATGTGGGTTTAATCAAGCTGTTTGAGGAAGGAAGAGTCCACTAGCCCCTTCGGGAGGGCTAAGTCCATCAGAGAGCTGAGGGGGCTAAGAGATACCCCCTTTACTGGAGAATTTCCTCCACATAAGTTTAGTGTTTACTAATAATAATAATAATAATAATAATAATAATAATAATAATAATAATAATAAAATATAATAACAAGAGATGGGATTGGTCTCAACTAGGTGGCTGCAGTCCCCTTTGCGGCCTCGCGGTGGTGACAGTCAGTTTAACTGTCAATAATCTACTCCCTAATGCATAATAATCATCTACCCCCTAATGCACAATAATCATCCACCCCCTCCCCCTTACATACAAATCAATAATGAAACTCACTGAGGGCAGTAGTAGTATTTCCTAACACTGCCCACAGATTCGGGCCAACAACGCACTATCCCACACCAGCCACTAGGCTGGGAATCTCTCCACATAATATATTCAACCTGTGATATCAAAGACTCAGGGAACAAAGAAAGGGTAAACTTCACAGCAGCTCGGAAACGTCTTTATAATACCAGAAAATTAACTCTTCAATTATACCTTACTTCTTGCTTTATTTAAAATAACAAGACAAAGCAAGCTGTAATTAGGTGTAAACGGAGAATACAATGGGATTTTTTTTAAGGCGACATGTAAATATGTCGTGTGTTCAGGTTTAGTGTGTGTTGAGGTTGTGCTGGGGTGAAGGATACACAAGGGGAGGGGGAAATACACTGAAGTCAGCAAGAGACGGAAACTTGGTTATATCTAGCTATGTTAATAGCTAGATAGTCTAAATCATAGTCTAAATCAAGTGGCGGCTCGTGTATAGGCAGAGGAACTGCAGCACCCCCTATTTTCACTCTATATTAAAGAAAAAAAGACTCATTATATTGAATGTTATTGATAATATCGACTCTTCGAGTGAAAATAGCGGGTGCTGCAGTTCCGCAGTGCCTATACACGAGCCGCCACACTAAACGTTTTAATATTCCCTGTAACACTAATATATTCTCAGACCAGAGTTGGAAACAACGCCCAGTAGACACTAGGCGTTGTTTGCCGTGCCCGGGAGCACCAGGCTTGTGTTTCAGTTGTTTTATTTCATCTTACAACATGCACTACCCCTCGTGGGCCAGTTCATGTAGCAGGATGCGATGAAACAAATGGAATATAAGACTGGGAAACAATGCCTAGTGCCTACTGGGTACTCACACTTATGTTGGGTGTGACTGTGATATAGTACTGAGTACTTTGATGAGGAGTGCTGAGGTTCGAGTCATGACCTGATCTGAGAATTTTGTTATAATTTCTCGTTTCGCGAACTGGTACGTTATGTATGAGGCCTGGTCATGGATCGAGCGTTGACCCCCAGAACACCCTCCAGGCAGGTAGGTATGTATAATTTTATTTAGCAAATGTAAAATTGGATTCATCAGCAGTAACAGCTTGGTTGATCAGGCCCTAATCCACTGGGAGGCCTGGCCAAAGACTGGGCCGCGGGGCGTTGACCCCTGGAACACCCTCCATGTAGGTAGGTGGGTAGTGGGCTGGTACCCTAACCTGTACAAGAAGTTACACAGTGGGAACAAACATAGCTGTTTCCTTGTCATATTCCATCACAAGGATGGGACTGCTCATACAAAGTGTTGCAATGTGTCAGCCTGAGCTGGGAGACTTCAGTAGGGCAATGAGGACATCGTCAGTATTCCATTCAAGGTTCATCAGCTACGGCAGCTTCAAAGGTTTCGTTCCAGCAGAGCTACATGCAGTTACTATCACATGGGAATTGCCATCTCAGGATAGTCTATCCCATGCACAAGAGAAATGGAATTTTTATGAAGATAGCTCCAGCATCCCAAAGCGGGGACATGAGAAAGAAGGGAGGGAGGGAGGGGGGATGAGAATGGGAAAGAACGGGGGAGGAAAGGGGGTAGGGGGGTCAGTTGCCTCCCTTGGCTGGCCGTTACTACCGGCGACAGCTGCTTGGCTCCACCAAACAATGGTGGTACCCCGGAACACTAACGTCACACGCCTGCTATACACCCGTCATACACGTGCTACACACCCACCATACACACGTGTCATACACCCACCATATCGTATATATTATACATCCACATTTTACTTTAAAAGTAAGCATGACTTTTTTTTGAACCTTGAATGATTACAAATGTGCATTGCATCGATACATTAATTAATGTTTACAGAGAGAGAGAAAGAGAGAGAGAGAGAGAGAGAGAGAGAGAGAGAGAGAGAGAGAGAGAGAGACAGAGTTGTCAGGTGGCGAGCAATTCAGACCTATAATAATTATAAAATAACTTGCCTTTATGTTTATTAATGTGTATTACTCTTAAATTTAACAAAGTTAAATTTAGTGTATTAACATCCGGGGTCCCAGACTATTCAACATCTTACCAGAAGATATCCGAAACACGGCTGGAACCAGTGTAGAAGCCTTCAAGAGGAAACTGGACAAATATCTTCACCAGGTGCCAGATCAACCAGGCTGTGATGGATATGTGGGGCAGCGGGCCTCCAGCAGCAACAGCCTGGTTGACCAGGCAAGCACCAGACGAGCCTGGCCCATGGCCGGGCTCAGAGAGTAGATACTCTCGAAAATCTTCAAATGTATATCAAAGGTAAAGGTAGTGAATCATGTAAATTTTCAATGTTCCAAGCACCGACCACCAAACTCGCCTTCATCTCTATCCACACACTTCCCCCGTTCCCCTTCATACTCTACAACCTCACATTACTGACCTTGCTGATCCTACATCGTGTGGATGGTGAAACGAGAGCATGAAGCAGGACAGATGCCCAGCTCATTGCTTATTCTGCCTATCACGTTATGAGCCTCATTTATCAATGTGGCTTGGTTGCACTATTCTTTAACATTGCTAATGGTTACTCCTAGCTGTGTTTGTAACTCGCTGATCTAGTGCTTGACCAACTACACTCACTTGTGCTTTCAGGTCCCGATATTCAACATATATAAGAAGTATTACCAATAGGCCCTAGCTGTCTTCAAGAGGGAACTGAATAAGTTCCTTAATAAGTCAGTTCAGATCAGCCGGGCTGAGTTCGTGCGTTGGACTGCGTGCGACCATCAGTAAAAGCCCTTTTGATCAGGCCCTGATCCACCTGGATGCCTGGACTAGGACCGGGCTGAGGAACACCCTCCAGGTAGACACCAAGCAGCATGCTTACGATTCATATTAGAAAACTACTTAATGACCACTCACATACACAACCATACAGCTCCAATGTGAAATCCAACATCCATCCAGGGAGGCACCGACCTGTCATCTGCATGTGAAACTGAAGCCGGTTAAACTATGCATTTGCATTCTAGTATGTCCTTCTTATTCGTCTCATGAAACCTGTAATATATTTTTGACTGATTTCGAGAGTTTTTCTACTCTTACAACCCGGCCTTGGACCAGGCCGTGAAAGGGGATGTCATTTTCTCACTGCTGGGTTAAAAGAAGTCTACCCTGATTTTTCTCACTGATCACTCAAAAGACCCCACTACATAAAACTAAAGTACATTTTCATGTACACAGGAACATCCCCTCAGCCGATGCACTGCATACAAGGAGGCCTTGATCTCGAAGAGGACCACACGTACTGCAGTATTCATGCCTACCATAAAGCACGTTATACTCAAAACTATATTCAGGAACCTAAACAAATCCTCCTCCTTTTAAAGACTTATACAAATCGTTCGTAACTCCATTATAGTGTAAGTATACAGCCCCACCGTGGAGTTGTGGACTATGTGAAGCCAGCATTAACAGCCTGGTTGATCAGGGCCCGATCCACCAGGAGGCCTGGTCAAGGACTGGGTCGTGGGGGCGTTGACCCCCTGACACCCTCCAGGTAGCTCCTAACTGAACAGGAATGTGTATAAACTAAAAAAAAAAAAAAGAGGTCCAAGAGAATTGCAATTATACTTCTCTAAGAACTGAAAGGCATGCACTCTTAGTAAAAATTAAACCCGATAAATCTGACGACCTAAGAGAGAAACAAGGATCACAGTGGGAATGAAACATGATAAGGGCGAATAAACTCTCAAGTGACAATAGAAAATGATAACACTGAGATGGGAGCCAGGGACAAGGTAGCACAGGTGGAAGCAAAGTGGAACGTTAGAAGTATTTTTTTAGTTGTAGGCTAGAAGAGAAATAGATTAAGCTAGACGAGTAGGCCAGAAGAGAAAAGGATTAAGCTAGACGAGTTGGAGTCGAGCGACAGACACATCTTCAGGAAGAGGTACAACAGGGCCTGTGATGCCAGAATCCAATAACTGTAAACAAAGGCATAAGAAGCCGGGTTCGGGCCAATCTTGTCTTTCAATAACACCACTGTGAGCAGTGTGATGGAATATACCGGGGAAATTGTTAGCTTTTTGGACTGCATGCGGCCACCAATAACAGCCAGGTTGATCAGTCCCTAATCCAGCGGGAGGCCTAGTCGAGGACCGGGCTGCGGAGGCGTTGATCCCTTTCCCTCCGGAACAACCTCCAGGTAAAATCCATAATGTATCTAACTTATAGAATAGGGTAGCCTCACTGCAATACACGTGTGTTCAAGACTGCCATTAAAAAAAAAAAAAGAGTACATACAAACCGCTGCGCAGCCCCAGGGAGGCAAATATTTATTTTTTCAATAGTCATTTTCCGTGTATTATATTGACCACGAAAGCACGATAGTTTAAGAATTTTCACATACATACTGAAGAACATATGTTTTAAAAACGATTTCTTTATTATTAATATTTCTTTGATTGTTTTCAGAATCTCCTGAGTGAAATCCTGGGTACGTCACTGCATACGTGTGTACACACACAATGCCTCACGCATTCCTAGTACCACGAGGACTCGGCTGCCTAATTTCATTATTCATTGGAAAGACGTAACAGTGTTTGAGGTTATACACAGAATGGGGAGCGGGAAGTGGCGGCCAACGGGACGGAGGGAAGTGTGAAGGGGAGGGGGATTTGAAGGGGAAGGGGAGTTTGGAGGGGAGGGGATCGTGGAGGGGGCGATGAGTGGAGAGGGAGGTGAGAGTGGACAGGGATAGGAGTGGGGATGGATGAATGAGGTGGAGTGTAAGTGGATGAACGGCCATGAGGGGAAGTATAGGTGGAGGGATGGCTGTGAAGGTGATAGTAAATGGCAGGGTAGACAGGAAAGATAGGTTGAGTGGAGGGAGAGAGAGGGAGGAAGAACGTAAATACTGTACCTATTTGTAGCTAAGCTCAGTGCCATGCTCCTGGTGTCCCCTCCTCATTAATATCTTCCGCCTATTTTTTTTTTTTTTTCAATTTTCACTTATGATAGTCTACCCAAGATATATAGAACACGGGAAAGGAGCAAAGCTTAAAAAAAAAAATTACATGAAACCAAAACATCAGCCACTCTGTCCCCAGCCCCAGTGCTGATCCAAACTTGGCTAAAGACTCTACCACAGCCACCATTACAGATAAAACAGCCACCACTACTAATAAAATAGCCACCATTACAGAAAACCACAGCCCCCATTACAGATGTAGTGGAGGCAGAGTCTGCCAATGTTGGTCTACTAGAACCAGCTGGTGGTGGTGGTGTTTCTAGCATGGTTTGTGAGGACTGTAGTGCAGTTCTTGAAACTACACAAACTGAGAACGGCTGCCTTCAAGAAGGAGCTGGACAGATACCTAAAGTCGGTACCAAACAAGCAGCAGGGCTGTGGTTCGTGCGTTAGACTACGTGCGGTCAGCAGTAACAGCCTGGTACCTGGTACCTAGGCTCTTGGTTAATGTTTTTATCAGTCAGAATGTATGTCCCTGCGGCTGGAAGTCTAATTCAGGAATAATTTCAGTGAAACTATCAATTTCCCGCTTGAGGATACTTAGGGATATGTCAAGAAGTCTCATGTTATGCAAGAGGAGGATGTTTAAAAATCTTGGACTCTTCTATGGTAATTGGACATTTACATCATTCAGGATATTTTCATCACGCTTTTCGATTTCTCAAGAAGTTATTTAAGTATACAGAACACAGCCCCTTCAGTATTTTCCAGGTGTAAACAATAAGAGCTTTCTCTGTCGCTCTACAAGGAGTACAGCTTGGGTAGAACACTAAGAGCAACAACAACAACAAGGCAGCACCAAGAGCCTGCACACCTGGCCACCTGCTGCTGCCGACTTTACACTTGTGCCTCAGCATTCCCTGCTCGTTCACTATGACGCCACCAGTCTTACACCACACACTCCAGCACCAGTCACTACACATGCACACATATTGTTAATCCTGCACTACACACTAGGCCACTTCACATTATCATATTTTCAGGTGGTAGTTCCACCTTAAGAATAATTCCTCCTCGAAGTGGTTCCTTCGAAGCCCTCGTGAAGGAAACGCTTGCCACTCACTCAAACTCAGTAAACAAAACACAACGAATCAGCACCAGAGTCACAATTCTAATCGTTGTAGCCAAGTGTAATGGATGCTGGTACAGACACGTAATGTAGAGCATCATATATATGTATACATGTGTGTGTGTATGTGTGTGTGTGTGTGTGTGTGTGTGTGTGTGTGTGTGTGTGTGTGTGTGTGTGTGTGTGTGGGTAAAAATAAAGACTTGCTCTGCGTTACATGTTATTACAGCCTCTTGTCGCCTTCTTGCTCCACTCACTATGTAACGAAGTTTACCCATGTTTACTGGGTAAACAGCGATGTCAGCTGATGTCAGCTGTGGGACAACACAGCAATACTATGTTGCTCAACCAATACTATCACATTAACCACGACTCAGTGTTACTATATCGTACTTCCCAAATCCACATTACCATCACAAACCCATGTTAAATTCAACATTTACAAATCATTGAGGCCAATTGAAATATATATTACAGTATTTCCTGAAACAATAGCAAGAAATGTTTAAATCTGTACCTCTGATGAATTTCGAGTTTCTCTATTCCCGGAGCCTGGCCCGGGCCAGGCTTGTCTGGTGCTTGCCTAATCAACCAGGTTGTTGCTCCTGACGGCACGCTGGACCACATCCATCACAGCCAGGAATATGTTTTATAGGGACTGGGTCCAAATTTATATCCTGAAATAACTCTTCGAGACAGAAGCATGCTAAAAAACTACTGAAACGCAGAGATGCATTAAGTACACTGAAGAATGACTGAATAAGCATTTACAGATCTCATACCTTTAAATACTCTATGTCAAGTACATTGGTATTGACATTTCTATACTACATTAAAGAGGAAAAACTCTCGAAGCTCATCAAAGATATATAAAAAATAATAATAATAATAACAATAATTACATGACACAACTTTACAGACCTAGCTGACATCAATGACATACAATGACATCAAAGGAAAGGAAACTCAGTAAGCTCTTGCTCAGCCAAGCTATGATATTTATAGTGGACTGCAACAAGCCGAAATAATTTGGGCTTGCTCAGACCCTCAACCAGGAAGTGTGGCCAGAGACTGGGTTTCGTTAAGGATGATCAAAAAGTACCCGTACTCCAAGGTAGCACCAAAATTAAATTAATGTTTCAAGTAAACGACTATCGACCCACACAACGTTGCTAACCCAAGACCCATGACCCCACACAACATTCCTGCCTCACGATACATGCTCCACAAATTTCCTAACCCCGGACGTGTCCACAACATCCGTAGCCAGCGAGCGAGTAGTCTGTAACGGTGTAGACACGAGTCACTTCCTATATATAGCAGCAGCAGCAGCATGTGAAAGTGATGGTTTACTGAAGTGGTATATGTCCATATATCACTTTCCACACACCCGCCCCTACGTCACACATCCAACCCTCACTCATCCTGCTACACACCCGTCCCTACGTCACACATCCATCCCTCACTCATCCTGCTACACACCCGTCCCTACGTTACCCATCCCGCCACACACCCGCCCCTACGTCACACATCCATCCCTCACTCATCCTGCTACACACCCGTCCCTACGTTACCCATCCCGCCACACACCCGCCCCTACGTCACACATCCAACCCTCACTCATCCTGCTACACACCCGCCCCTACGTCACACATCCATCCCTCACTCACCTCCTACACCACCGCCTCGCACCCACCCGCACACACCCGCCCCACCCCACTCCACTCACCACCTGCTACACACCTGTCCTACGTCACACACCCACCCCCACACCCGTCACTCACACCCAGCCCGCACACACCCGTCACTACACCCAGCCCGCACACACCGTCACTACACCCAGCCCGCCACACACCCGTCACTACACCCAGCCCGCCACACACCCGTCACTACACCCAGCCCGCCACACACCCGTCACTACACCCAGCCAGCTACACACACGTCACTACACCCAGCCCGCCACACACCCGTCACTACACCCAGCCCGCCACACACCCGTCACTACACCCAGCCCGCCACACACCCGTCACTACACCCAGCCAGCCACACACCCGTCACTACACCCAGCCCGCCACACACCGTCACTACACCCAGCCCGCCACACACCCGTCACTACACCCAGCCCGCCACACACCCGTCACTACACCCAGCCAGCTACACACCGTCACTACACCCAGCCCGCCACACACCGTCACTACACCCAGCCCGCCACACACCCAGCCCGCCACACACCGTCACTACACCCAGCCCGCCACACACCCGTCACTACACCCAGCCGCTACACACCGTCACTACACCCAGCCGCACACACCCGTCACTACACCCAGCCCGCCACACACCCAGCCCGCCACACACCCGTCACTACACCCAGCCAGCCACACACCCGTCACTACACCCAGCCCGCTACACACCCGTCACTACACCCAGCCAGCCACACACCCAGCCCGCCACACACCCGTCACTACACCCAGCCCGCTACACTCGCTGGATCGACACTAGTATTACCACAAATCGTTCTTGCACAAACAGCAATAAACGTTCACATTTGAGCGTTTCCCATTTTTTCTCAACCACCTCATTACCTTCTGGATACCTGAAGGACGTTTTCTGGGATAACCGCCCCCGCGGCCCGGGGGCGCTGACCTTCCGCTGATTCAATGTTTGATCAACCAGGCTGTTACTGCTGGCCGCAAGCAGTCCAACGCACGGACCACAGCTCGGCTGGTCAGGCACTGATTTGAGGAACTTGGGTAAGTTCCCTTTTTGACGACAGAGGACCTCTCACATACTGCAAACTTTATTTGCAGTATGTACTTGCAGCTTATTGTGTTGCATGTACGACAAGTTCCGCTGCACACATACTAACAAGTGTTTATCTTGCAATATATCATCGCGTTCAAAGAAATAAATTTCCTTATATTTTTAAGCTTCATTAGTATATTATTTAGTGCAAGGGGCCCAAGACTATTCAACAGCCTCCCACCATACATAAAGGGGATTTCCAATGGACCCCGGGCTGTCTTCAAGAGGGAACTGGATAGGTTCCTTACGTCGGCCCCTGACCAGCCGGGCTGTGTTTTGCACTGCGTGCGATCAACGGTAACAACCTGATTGACCAGGCCCTGATTTACTGAGAGGCCTGGTCTGGGACCGGTCCGCGGGGTCTCTGACTTTCGAAACATTCCCCAGGTAGCTTTAGCTTTAAGTAAATCAATGATCCAAGTATCACTTGGCCTTCTCTTTATACAAGCTGTACACTCTAAATACATTTGTCATTCACACAAAACACAATTTATATCGCGACTACAACTGATTACTCGCTACCAGGGTAAATAAAAGGTCTTGGGTGGTAGCGCGCTACCCTGTGTGATCGTTCTCAACACTGTCTTGGGTGGTAGCGCGCTACCCTGTGTGATCATTCTCAACACTGTCTTGGGTGGTAGTGTCGTATCAGTATCATATGTACACTTGTGTAGTGTACCAGCATTCAGCATTCATCCCACTTATACAGCTGGTCCCTTTGCGTGTGACGTCACGATACCCGCTGACGTCAGAGGCTCAGCGCATGTGCATAGGCTCATATAGGCGCACACCCTCACTAGCGTTAGACCTACGAGCAAGACAGACGGTGTGGCTGGACTCTCCTGCACTTACTGTAAATATACCGTAACCATCCAACAAGGAGTATCTTTGACCTCCTATATATCTCTCTCAAGACCCACACAACAGTAGCGCGCTACCCTGTGTGATCGTTCTCAACACTGTCTTGGGTGGTAGCGCGCTACCCTGTGTGATCGTTCTCAACACTGTCTTGGGTGGTAGCACGCTACCCTGTGTGATCGTTCTCAACACTGTCTTGGGTGGTAGCGCGCTACCCTGTGTGATCGTTCTCAACACTGTCTTGGGTGGTAGCACGCTACCCTGTGTGATCGTTCTCAACACTGTCTTGGGTGGTAGCGCGCTACCCTGTGTGATCGTTCTCAACACTGGCCAATTAAGGCTCTCACAACGTTCAAAACAAAAATAACAACACCACTGTTAGTTGAGTGATACTGTTACTCTCGGGTGTCAGTCCCTGAGTGACTTAGCCCCATCAGGAATAAGGTGCCAGTCTACGCTACACTGTAAAGTGAATTAGTATAGAATTGAATCGATCGTCAATCACCCACCTATACACATTATTTAGACCCCTACGACTCTTTGCACCAGAGGCGGTGTTCCCGCGGGCCAGCTCTATTTTATATCCTTGTGCAGTTCAGTAGAACTTGAATCCTTGTAGTCACTTACCATAAAGGCAAGAAAACACTTTTCTAGAGGTCTGCGACATAAACACATTTTTCATAACCCACTGGCGGTAATGATCAGGTCATGCATTATTTATAGTGTCCATGGTCATAACGCAAGTCGCGTGGTGAGGCGTCAGAAAGGATATCCTCAACACTCATTCAAAACCTTACTATTCACTTACAACTTCAACACTCATTAAAGGCAATAACAGACTGCGAGACAGCCCCTCGCTCATTACAGCACCAGTGATAGTCTTACTATCAACAGTCTGTATGACCCTTGTGGGTTTAGCGCTTAGTTTTGATGATAACATCAGCGCCTCATCTTCACAAATCTCGCCAGCCACTAAGAGATACATAGGAACATAAAAATTAACACTGCAGTAGGCCTATTGGTCCATGCTAGGCAGGTCCAACTTGCATCCACTTATATACCCGCCCCAATGACGCCATCTGGGAGTTTGTTCCACTCATCTACAACGCTTGAATCCATCGCTGCGAGTCCTGCCTTAGATACTTTCAATATGTTATTTATATCCCCTTTATTAATTCCTGTTTTCCATTTGTTAACTTCAATCATATTCCCCCCCCCCAAAAAAAAAAAAAATCTGTCTTTTCAGAGAGTGAAAATTCAGTGCCTTCAAGTTGCTGATAGACGGGATCAACTTCATCATCCTTCTCTGTGTATTTTCCATTGCATTTATGTCCGTTTTATAATATGGAGAACAGAATTGAGCGGCATACTTTAAATGAGGCCTTAGAAAACACACAAAGTTGAAGTATAACCTTAGGACTTCTATTATTTTATTTATAATTCTTGATATAAAGCCAAGAATCATATAAACTTTAACACTGTTGTCTTGGTTTAAAATTTATGCTAACCAAAACTTCTAAATCTTTTTTTTTTTTAATTGACTATGATCCACATTATTTAGCATCTGCCACTTCTCCGACCACAACATTAATTAATCCAGGTCATCCTGTAACTTTCATCAGAAATTATATGACGGCCTATGTTAGTGTCATCGGCAAACTTAAAACTTATGTTGCTACTTAACCCCTCGTGTATGTCGTTTATGTAGAGTGGGAACAACAAGGATCCCAATGACACACAACTTGATTTCTCCTCATTTATGCACACTCTCTGCTGCCTATCTGTCAGCTATGACTTAAACCAAAAGATAATTTCTTCCATATCTTCTATTGTTCATCCATTTAAGGTAATCTATATTTAATGCAATTTCTCCATTAGAAATATATACCCTGGTATATATTGGCAACCTCCCTCACCACCATCTATCCAGCTTCCCTCATGATAATCCCTAGTCAGGTTACGCTAGTTTACACTACACAGGTAATCACTGATGCCCATGTTATTTAAAGCTCAAAAATTGGGGACCTCGACTTTGTTGTCGTTATTAAGGTAATCCAATAAATATTGAAACCAGGTGATTTGTGACCGTTTTCTCCAACCTCTTCATTAACTTCAAGATCATTTATCTTTGAATCCTTATTTGCTACAGCCAAGTCAATTGAGGCATTCCCTCTAGTTGGTTCTAACACAAACTGTTTTAAAAAGTAATCCTTGACTATTTCTAGAAAGTCGCTGAACTTTAGATTTCCCGTCAAATTACCCTAATACATTCAGCTAAAGTTAAAATCTACAGTTAAAACTACATTTTCATATCTAGATGCCTCAGAAATTTCGTCCCAATAAAGTTTACTGTGGTCACTATCTAGGTTTGGAGGTCTGTGGCTCACACATGAACCTGCAGCCATTCAGGTTATTAAGGATGCATGTCGCCTGTTCACCACCATCCATAAAAGAGGGTTCAAACTCTCGACAGGATACGTACACATCTCGGTGTACGTTCTTGTTGCCCTCGTGCTGTGCAGCTGCGAATTTCTCTCTTCCTCCTCCACACATGCGCCTGCATAACAACTGGCGGGACGACACTTAACAATCAACAAATTGCTGCTGACACACTGCCGACTGCTCAATTTGCAGGGGGTGAGGGAGTGCAAGCCAGATCTCAAATACACTACCTAAAGATGAATTTTCTAGCCACAGAGAGGTAAGATAACTTGTAGCGTCTACGACTTAAAACTTATGATACCTTGCGGGTTCGTTGCCGTGTAATTAGATATCTACTAAAAGCGAGCGATGTCCCATTAAGATTACCGAGTAAAGGAAGAACCGGTCATTGTTATTTCTATTGAATTTTTGAGTCGCTGCTGGATGCCACCATGGCACACAATATTCCCACTACCCAAGGTCAACTTGACGTTGTGGAGGCAAAAACTATACACAGCTTCAAGAATAGATATGATCTAAAGTCATGAACAGACTCCAGCGAATGAGTTCTTGCCGTATCTAGTAAACCCCACTGTTAGTCGCACCACCTAGCCTCGCTACATCTGTTAGTCGCACCACCTAGCCTCGATACATCTGTTAGTCGCACCACCTAGCCTCGCTACATCTGTTAGTCGCACCACCTAGCCTCGTTACATCTGTTAGTCGCACCACCTAGCCTCGCTACATCTGTTAGTCGCACCACCTAGCCTCGCTACATCTGTTAGTCGCACCACCTAGCCTCGCTACATCTGTTAGTCGCACCACCTAGCCTCGCTACATCTGTTAGTCGCACCACCTAGCCTCGCTACACTGTTAGTCGCACCACCTAGCCTCGTTACATCTGTTAGTCGCACCACCTAGCCTCGCTACATCTGTTAGTCGCACCACCTAGCCTCGCTACATCTGTTAGTCGCACCACCTAGCCTCGCTACACCTGTTAGTCGCACCACCTAGCCTCGCTACATCTGTTAGTCGCACCACCTAGCCTCGCTACATCTGTTAGTCGCACCACCTAGCCTCGCTACATCTGTTAGTCGCACCACCTAGCCTCGCTACAACTGTTAGTCGCACCACCTAGCCTCGCTACAACTGTTAGTAGCACCACCTAGCCTCGCTACACTTGTTAGTCGCACCACCTAGCCTCGCTACACCTGTTAGTCGCACCACCTAGCCTCGCTACACCTATTAGTCGCACCACCTAGCCTCGCTACATCTGTTAGTCGCACCACCTAGCCTCGCTACACCTGTTAGTCGCACCACCTAGCCTCGCTACACCTGTTAGTCGCACCACCTAGCCTCGCTACACCTGTTAGTCGCACCACCTAGCCTCGTTACACCTATTAGTCGCACCACCTAGCCTCGCTACACCTGTTAGTCGCACCACCTAGCCTCGTTACACCTATTAGTCGCACCACCTAGCCTCGCTACACCTGTTAGTCGCACCACCTAGCCTCGCTACACCTGTTAGTCGCACCACCTAGCCTCGCTACACCTGTTAGTCGCACCACCTAGCCTCGCTACACATGTTAGTCGCACCACCTAGCCTCGCTACACCTGTTAGTCGCACCACCTAGCCTCGCTACACCTGTTAGTCGCACCACCTAGCCTCGTTACACCTATTAGTCGCACCACCTAGCCTCGCTACACCTGCTAGTCACACCATCTAGCCTCGCTACACCTGTTAGTCACACCACCTAGCCTCGCTACACCTGTTAGTCGCACCACCTAGCCTCGCTACACCAGGTCCACTAGCACTTGTCTGACTAGTAAAACAGCAGGAAAAATCCCAGCCTGTGGAAGGTTGCACAACTAACCTGCATACTACATATATGACAACCATGAGGCTTGCAACACCTCTTGCAAAACCCACCCACAATCACAACAACAGACACATGTAGTGTCACCATTAGTGTGGCTGTGGTTTGTGTTGTTTTTATTATAATTATTATTATTTGAAAGATAATGGTAATAGGAAAAAATTAACCTATGATAAAAAAATTTTTTATGAAGTATTGTTTTGAATCTTATTTACATATACATACACACCCACACCCACACACACAGCATATGGGCGCCTAGCAAACCTAAGAACAGCATTCCGACATCTTAATAAAGAATCGTTCAGGACCCTGTACACTGTGTACGTTAGGCCCATACTGGAGTATGCAGCGCCAGTTTGGAACCCACACCTAGCCAAGCACGTAAA